>JAAQRG010108480.1:0-42506 GCA_011634625.1 Babylonia areolata | reverse complement strand
TCTAATCTGTTGTATTCAGTTTTTCTCTGTTTCCAGAATTGTACATATCTATTTCTTAGTTGTTGACGTAATGTGAATTTAAGTCTGCTGTTACTAATTCCAAACATGACCTAATCCTACATTGTGAAGAATATTCTTTACAAATAGTATCCAGGGGTTTTCAATTGTGTCTGGTTGGTTCATCATCGACATAGTTACAGACCTTTTTGATATGGCTATCATCATGTGCATCCAGACAATGAGTCCAGTGGTCAAGAACTCTGCATGCAATATGAATTCCAATTGGAAATCTGCCCAATTCTGCTAGAGTTGGCAGATTCATTGTTTTAGAATGTACTCCTAGAAGCAGTTTGCAAAATTTTATAGGTATTTGTTCATGTGAATGTTTCGAAGAAATACAATTTCTAAAGAAATCTGTCATTCCTGTACTGAATGAATTGGTTGTTTTAGTTTCAGCCCATGGGAACCAAATATCGGATCCATATGATAATATTGGTAAAACAAGCGCGCGCGCGCAAGCGTGTGTGTGTGTGAAACTTTCTTAAACGAATTCATTTTGTCTTGAAATATTTTGCCAATACCAAATTTGGTTTCAATACCAAATTTAGTGGGATAAATCTTCACAGTCATACCAATAACAGGTTATAAGTCTTCCGGATTAAGCTGTATTTCCGGATCAGGAACGATTAATTCGCTGAGGTTCCTGATGAAGAAAACCACAACTGGGCTATTCCCTGTTGCCCAAACATATGTCTGGGTTTGAAGACGGCATGACCTTGTTTTTCTTGTCCGCAATGAAAAGAAAATAATTTAAAATACAAATTCGGGACAGTACATTATACACTGACACTAACTACACAATCGACGTGCTTACTGCATATGCATATTTGAAAGTGGATCCTGAAATAAGTAAAATGAACAGAAAAGAAAAACTGAATCGACTGTTTTAGTTTCTGCAAGCCTGACGCAGATCTAGAGAAAACAGCTACATGTTGCGGTGTGCGTGAGGCGATAGCAACGTCTGATTTACTGCGGACTTAAAAGAATTTCGTAAATAATCGAGATACAGCAAAATAACATGATATGAATGGTGTTATCACCTCCAATACAGTAATCAATTTATCGCGCTATCAAAAAATAAAAATAAATAAATAAATAAACAAATACATTTAAATTTTTTTTAAATGTTGGGAGATGTGCTTTAGCGCTGTTAGTAAGTCTGCTTGCTTTCGACCTGAAAAAACAACAACATATGGTTCCAACCCGCTAACGTGCCTTTTTTCTTTTTTTCTTTTTTATTTTTTATAGATTAATAATAATAAATAAAGAATACATTTTTTTTAACATTTTCAAGTTTCTTTCTTTACTTATCATTCCTTTACTGGATAAAGTGTGTATCACAAGCGAGTCTTGAAGGCCTTGCCTCTTGTATTTATTTTCCGTAGGAAAGCTTACGGAGCTCTTTAACAAATTAGGCGAATGGCTTTCTGCAAATATGTTTGGTTTATATCAAAGACTGGTTTTCTCGATTCCCAATGGCTGAGAAGGATGGCTTAACAGCCCTATTTTTGTTACATGAACTTCTGGATCATTGAAAATATCTTCAGTATAGGCATTAACAGACTTTAAGGAATGGATTCTTTTGGCCATTTTTGCAAATACTTGTCCGATTTCAGCTTTACTTCACTATTGGGGAAGGTGTCATAAACTTACCTTCTTGAAGTAAAATTTGCGGCAGATGCTTTTCTGTGTTCATCGAGGGGAAATATTCCTGCTTCTCTTCAAGCTCCTAAGGACATGTGTGTGATGGTGCTCCAAGAGCAAGTTTGTACACTTTGCAGTCTACACTTTGCGACTTTTTATGTTGTGTTGCACTGAAAACACTTCGTGCGTGTGTGTGTGTGTGTGTGTGTGTGTGTGTGTGTGTGTGTGCGTGTGTGTGTGTGTGCGTGCGCGGGCGCGCGCGCGTCTGTATGTCTGTGTGTGTCCGTGTCTTAAGTCCGTGTTGTTTGTGTGTGTACATGTTGTGTGCAGAAATGTGCGTGGTGTGTGCGTGTGCATGTGTGTGTGCATGTGTGTGTGTGTGTGCGTTTGTGTGTTGTGGTGAGTGTGTATGCATGTGTGTGGGGTGGGGGTTGCACTGTCAGCAACACGCTTTTCTCCTTGAGAACAACATCCAGAATTCACGCACGCGATGAGAAAAACAACAACAGAAAACCCGCTGTGGTCCTACCATCCTCTCTCGCCTTCCAGAAACGCATAATGACCGGAAAATTTACCAGGAAGGATTTTTACCGGACTACCACGAAACACCTCCGATTACTCAAGAAGAAATCTGTACCAGGAAAACGCCAGCAAAGCTTTGTCATGAGTACCAGGAACAACCCCCCCCCCCCCCACCCACCCCACCCCATTATTTATTAAGTTGCGGGTCATGTAAAATTCAACCGCTATCTTTAAGAAAAAGAAAGAAAATAATATGTCTTGATCATCTCACAAATCTCCGGGGACCAAAAGAAAAGTCTGTGCACCTGACACAGTAAACCCACAATGAAAAGTCCCCCTTTAATGAAACCATTCATCTTGCCCCCGATACAGAAAAGCTTCGAGGAGGCCACCAGACTGAAGACAGAAGACATCATTCGCGGGAGACGACAAGGACTGGGGAAGCCAACAACACCACGGCTTACCCTCAGATGTGTCGCCAACTTTGCGATAAACACACGTCACGAGCTAGTATTGGACTCGCTGATGAGGTCATCTGAGCTATCCTTCAACACTTTTATACGTCAGTAAATCTCACCACTAGAAGAAAGACAGAGGTTAAGACGAAGATGGAAAGAAATGAATGTTTGTGAAGAATGAAAGAAAAAAACCACCTAGACTAGGTGAGGAGAGGGAGGGGGATGAGATAAAAAACAAACAAACAACATATTTATATATATTCACGCACACAAACACTGATCTCAAGATGTACACACACACATACACACGCAAACACGCACACACACGCACGCACACCGCCTTCAGTCACTGATCACCCCTCCCTCCACGCTACCCCAGTATTCTAAAGACAGAAATTCTTCAGTTTGATTATAAACTGCACATGCAACGCCTACATTCCTTCTGTTATTTTAAAGAAAGCACTGGTATGCACGCCACCTTTCTCTTAATTTATTTATGTGTGAGAGAGAGACAGACAGACAGACAGACGGCGCACTTGCGCTTAAGTCTACATTTGTTTACATGCACGTGTTTGATCGTTTGACAATGCTGCTGTGAACACTGAATTCACCTGATTCCCCCGTGTCAACACATTAGGCCAGATTATTCAACACTATGCATGATCAGGACCGCCCACATGCAGCGGAACTGACTGGTGGGAACCAGTGCGTTGTTCAACTACTGTCGTCATCTGCACGGTAACTGCAGCAGCCAGCTACAGCAATGTGTGCCTGTGGACCAGTCACTAAGACCTTTCTAACGTTCACCTCCAAATAGTCTGATCAGATTTTGAATTAACCTTGAACTAATTCGATAAAACATTCTACATCAATTCATATGCTTTCAAGTATTAGAGAAAAAAACAACAAAGAAAATATCATCGGGTTTGGGAGAAACAAATTAAATAAAGAAAAATCCAGCTCCCTCCTTTTACACTTTGCTCAGTGGAGGTAACCACAGTAACCATATCCCGCGGCGGGGTGTCCGGTCCGCTGAGCGAGTGGCGTGTGTGTGTGTGTGTGCTTCGCCTTTGGTCTTATATTTAATTTTTTTTTGCGCGTGATTGATATGGATACTTATATAGCGCCTATCCTCGGTCGGAGACCAAGCTATAACCGCTTTACAAACACGGGGTCATTTGCACAACAGGATGAAATTAGATTTCATGCACGCACACACACACATTCAGACAGACATGTAACATTTTACGTGTATGACCGTTTTGTTTATAGGCAGCCGAACTCCGTTTTCGGGTGGGTGCAAGCTAGGTATGTTCTTGTTTCCATAACCCACTGAATGCTGACATGGATCACAGGATCTTTAACGTGCGTATTTGATCTTCTGCGTGCGTATACACACGAAGGGGATTCAGGCACAAGCAGGTCTGCACATATGTTGACCTGGGAGATCGGAAAAATCTCCACCCTTTACCCACCAGGCGCCGCCGAGATTCGAACCCAGGACCCTCAGATTGAAAGTCCAACGCTTTAACAATTCGGCTATTGCGCCCGTAAGTCAGGTGTTGTATGGTAAGCCACTATTGTCAAGACGTTTTTCCTTGTAGTTAGTAAAACTTTTATGCCAGGTATTTCCCAGTTTAACGTTAATAGTGTGCTCGACATTATTCAATGAACTTACAAGTGACACGCGGGGGTGCAGGAGGGAACTCTGACACATGTTTCAGTACATGTCAGTGCATTTTAGGACTGATTATACCGACAATCATAAGGACTGCTGTTATGATCATGTTTATGATGATGACGATGCTTGTTTTGTTATCATCTTCTTCTACATGTTTTTCTATTATCATTATTACCGATTTATGTTCGTATCTTGTTATGCAATATCCACCCCAATATTCCTTGTGACCCCGGTACACTTGGTAATAAAGACATATTCTATTCTATTCTATTCTTACCTGCAGAAATTGCTGTGATGCTTCGGACAGTTAGTATGACAGAAAAGGGGTGTGCCAAAATCGACATCAGTAACCAGTCTGGAGAGGACATGCATGCTGTGGCAAGTAACTGCGTCCATTCCAAGTATCGACATCAGTACACAAACAAAAACCATGTTTCATTAAATGCCTTAAGGAACCACTGACAAGGGCTGCACTGACAAACGAGTATCATCACCTCGGTTCAAACCAATCCACGTGTGACAAACAACAACAACAACAACAACAACAAAACAACTCCCTCTGTGCTTGTTCTGTTTCCAAACACCTAGACTCAAGAGTGGCAACAAGAACAATGAACACAAACATTCCATTTTGGATATTGCAGTGCAAGGATTATATTCTTACATTTTGCAAGGGAAAATGAGAGTCTGACAAATGCTTAAGAGATGTGAAAGGCAAACTGAGCACATGCTGGGTCTCTGTGTCTATGATGCTATTTACCAGATCTGCTATTCCTATTTTAGATACTGGCTAGCCATTCCAAGGATATTTGACAGTGGTGAACCAGTAAAACTAAAGAGCATAATTATGTTCCGGACGACCGAGAAATACACCCTGTCGTGAACATTTCAGTGTGTTCTTTACTACCTGGGTTGTGTTAAGCAGGTGACTGTGCCTGAACTCATACAGGTGATGCAAAGTCAAGCTGACGTCTAGTATACACCAAAATACAGGAAGCACAAGTTGTTTGTGGATGACGCGAATTGGAGTTGTCATTATAACAGTGTTATTCTAAGCGCCATTCATAGCATGTGAATAATAACACGTGAATCATAGCATGTGAATTATAACGTGTGAATTATAGCTGTTGTGACACCTGGGAATCAGGTGAAAATAGAGATCCCCAAAATATCCGTCAAGATGAAAGACATTGTTGCCACTGGACGGATTGGGATATACTTTTACAGGAAGTATTCCTGAGAACTGATATGTATAGACCCGCTAGAGATATCTGTAAAAGATCAAACTAGCCACTATGAGAGACAGTGGGACAACTCTTGGCTACTGAAGTCTCCTCGGCCTGCCTGGAAGGGTGACCATGCAGGAGTGTTTCATGTGTGCTACATGGCCATGATCGACATGAATTCAGGTGACATGTTGCAACTTCACCACTTTGAGATGTATGACAGACCAGGCAATGAAGTACATCACACGGTGCTCACTTCTGTGAAGCCACAGTACCAGAAGGTGCTGTATTCTGTAAGTCAGTTTCTTGTCCATATAAGATTTAAACCTTTTCATGTGTTCGAATAGCTTCAGTGGGTGATGGGATAGGAGGCCGGGGTTGTGGGGGGGCAGGGGTGGGGGTGCACAGCAGCGACAACAACTCTACTTTTCATCTGGTTTGATTATGCTATATCGTGTATATATTTTGGAATAATGATTTTTCACAGCGTTAATTGTTGCTTTCATTTATCTTAAACTTGAATCATTTTAACATGTCTTTCCGTCATATGCTCATTTTATCATTATTTTGTTTTGTTGTAACGTGCTCATGTAACATGTCTTATGGCCATGTAATGTGAGCATTCTCTCTCCTCTTCCTTCTACCCAATGCTACTTGCACCACTCATTTCAGTCTCCATGTCTCTTCATATTGTTGTTGCAATATAAAGAAAAGCTATCATCATTATTATTTTCTAATATCAATAATGATAATTCCATCAAATTATTGTTATCATTATGATGATGATGATGATGATCATCATCATCATCATCATCATCATCATCAGCAGCAGCAGCAGCAGCAGCAGCAGCAGCAGCAGCAGCAACACTAAAGAACCGAATATGCGGTCGGGGGTGTAACATCGGTGCCGCGGTAGATCAGATTTACTGAAAAGCAAAATATGTATGCCAATCTGCAGGAAAAAAAATCTCATGACTATGATACTTCATTATGTGCGGCAATACGTGCTCATTTCAGTTAATTAACCTACCCCACCCCCATCCCGCAACTCCCGCTGCCTCATTAGGTTCTGCAAACAGTTTCATTAAGTGAACTAAGTCAAAGCATACATTTATTGAACTACAGTTAAAAAACAAACAAAATCAACACACACACACACACACACACACACACACACACACACACACACACACACACACATACACACACACACACACAAACCCACCTTACTTCTTGAATTACGAACAAGCTGACAATGCAGTTTCGTGATTGAAGAGTTACTGCTCTTTGCTGTCAGTCTTTCAGCCATTTACTCCACATACCCACCTTGTTTGGCCTAGCATAAAACATATTTTTTGACGTTACATTTTTCTATATTTTGGATATGAGGAAGAACAGTATTTGTAGAGTGCAAAACGCTTGGGATCAATTAAATCTGGGTTTGACCATTTATGGTCAACATCTTAATCAGACTATAATGTGCCCATAAAAGGAGACACTAAGCTGGTCAGTGTTCCAAAAGTGAAGTCTTATCAGTACAGACATGGAGAAGTCCAGCCTGAGCCCATTCTGCTCCTGTTCAAATGATTCAGGAAAAAGCGAAGCAACGGATGAACGAAGAGGAGGCTAGAAGATTTTAAAAGAAGAAGATAGTTGAGGAGAAGGAGGAGGAGCAGAATAAGCAGCAGCAGCAGCAGCGGCGGCAGAAGAAGAGGCACGGTGAAGAGATCAAATGATACGCAACAAGCAAAAGAAACAATTTTAGAAAACACACGCGTCTTTTAACGTTCACGTTTCTTGATTTGTTGTCTTGTTTTCTTTTATTTTGCTTTGCATGTTTTTTTCTTGGTTCCTATTACATCCCGAACAACATATCAGTTTACCCCCTCCTCCCCACCCCTTGTTCTTACCCCCCTTCCTCCCCAACCCATCTCTCTGCTCAAAAGGTTAGGGGTGGGGGACAGAGGGAGGGGGACAACCCTTGCTGGGAAAATCAATAGGGGTAAGGGGCAATGTTGGCAGCATACAGTACGAAGTCAGTGTGGATTCCAGGTCTATGATGAACAGTGATACCGTGTTCATATGTCATGAACAATTTCCTCTGCTCCGTCCTCAGAACTCGTATTTGAGCGTCAATGACTAAATCCGTGTTGCTGGAGACAACAGAAATTAGCAATGAATAATTAAAGGAAATAGTATAAAATGGAAGTGGTCGGGAACCATACCGCATCTCTCTCTCTCTCTCTCTCTCTCTCTCTCTCTCTCTCTGAGGAGTGGTGTGATGTGGCGCAGTGTTATGCGTTGGTGCATGTATGTGTGCGTGAATTAAGGTACACGCTGTGTGCGCGCGTTCACACATTACCTGCGTGCTCACATGCCAGTTTACACTCATTCCTGCACACTGTCTTACAGCTTAAAAAACCAACCAAACAAACAAAAAATAGATAGACAAATAAACAAATCAAGGAAAAACAAAGACATATTTTCCATCTCATTATACAAAGAGGATATGCCCACACAGTCCACAACAGAAAATCCCCCAAATGACGAGCCAGTGAACTCCCTATCAAACGGCATCGAACTCCCAACAATGATGGCAAAGTTCACGTAGACAAAGCCCCACCAGGAACCCGGAAAGACAGGACCTCGTCAATTCCAACGTCTCCCAACTTCCCTTTCCCGGAAGCTTGAAGATACGTCAGAAGAAAATGAGTGACCTGAAAACATGCAGAGTGAAAATGGGCAGGAGTGTTTCATTTGACTCTCTTCAGACAATGGCCGCGTTTCTGAAGCTGCTGATGTTGATGTTTCTGATGTCTTTTGGCTTGACGCAGCGCGCATGGTTTACGAATTGCCGATGACACAAAGTGTATTACGTGTGTGTGTGTGTGTGTATGCACGTTTCTTCTGCCGCTGTTGTGTGTACATGTCGAATGAAAAGTGCATGAACAGACATGGACCTGTTGGTTTTTAGAATGAAAGTTGTGGCTCTGTTTTTCTCCCTATTACTAACCTTACACAAGCTGGCTGGAACAATATATTCAAGTTGTGTTCCTATGTCTTATTTAGTAAATCATTGCACGCATTTGGCGTTTTGATACTTTCTCTGTGTCACTCAAAATCCCTGTTACATAACGTGGAATGCAACGATACTACAATACAAAACAATACATTAAAATATGCTACATTACACACGTACAGTTCCACTACTTCTTCATTCCATTATCTACACGTTACACAATACTGCAATTCACTAGTTACACGGAACTTCACTCATACATTACAGTGAACGCACTGCATGTTAGCCAAAGACGCAGACACAGAAACATGCACGCAGCACGCAGGGAGAGTGCGGGGAAGAGTGCAACAGGAAAGGAGAGGGAGAGAGAGGGGAAGAGTGCATACATGACAGGAGAGGGAGAGAGAGGGGAAGCGTGCATACAGGAGAGGGAGAGAGAGGGGAAGAGTGCATACAGGACAGGAGAGGGAGAGAGAGGGGAAGAGTGCATACATGACAGGAGAGGGAGAGAGAGGGGAAGAGTGCATACAGGACAGGAGAGGGAGAGAGAGGGGAAGAGTTCATACAGGACAGGAGAGGGAGAGAGAGGGGAAGAGTTCATACATGACAGGAGAGGGAGAGAGAGGGGAAGAGTGCATACAGGAGAGGGAGAGAGAGGGGAAGAGTTCATACAGGACAGGAGAGGGAGAGAGAGGGGAAGAGTGCATACAGGACAGGAGAGGGAGAGAGAGGGGAAGAGTGCATACAGGACAGGAGAGGGAGAGAGAGGGGAAGAGTGCATACAGGACAGGAGAGGGAGAGAGAGGGGAAGAGTGCATACATGACAGGAGAGGGAGAGAGAGGGGAAGAGTGCATACAGGACAGGAGAGGGAGAGAGAGGGGAAGAGTTCATACAGGACAGGAGAGGGAGAGAGAGGGGAAGAGTGCATACATGACAGGAGAGGGAGAGAGAGCGGATGGGGTGGAGAAAGGGTGAGTGTGCAAAATGTATATCCACAAAACCTGTATCCCCCAAGCGATCAGTTGAGCAGAAAGGTGCTTACACGTGAAGTGTTCGTGTTCTTTGATTATAAAAATAAAAACAAACATTTCCCCGAAAACCAAGGGAACATAGCATGTACACTTACACACACACTTTAAGTTTTTACATTTTTTTCCCTTTCTTTTTCATTTTATAAGGAATTTTGAATTACATCTAAAACATGTCTCATTCTGAAATCCCTGACCCTGGGGAACAGTGAACAAAGTTGTCAAAAGCACCGCACAAGAACAGCCACTCTTGACAATTCACCGAATGCGAAAGTAGTGTGAGTGTGCACTGGACAGCTACCCGTCTCTTAAACTGGCATGCATTAACAGGTTAGTGATAATTCTGTATGGAGAAGCTAATAACAATGCTACTAGTATAATGCAACTAGACATTTATACAACATTTTCCCCAATAAAACCCAAAGCCTACCCCATATCAATAAATAAATAAACAAATAAGTAAACAAATAAATAAATGTACGCAGAAGGATAATCGCTCAGTCATAAACAACGCACATCAGGCGCATAGACACACAGAAACAGACAGACAGACAGACAGACACACACACACACACACACACACACACACACACACAGGAACACCATTTCAAACACTGAAAACTGGGGGAGGGGGAAGAGTTTTTAATGGCAGTTTTCAAAGCTTGTTCAAATGGCGGGGAAATGGCAAATTGTTTCAAATAACGGATACAGTATAACGGAATGTGCGTTGACCAAAATGTATTAGAATGGAAACTGAGATGCCTAAGAAGATGGAAAATGGAGAAAAGGAACAAAGAGACGGAAAAGATCAGATAGATGCCGAATTAGCGACATAGAGACATAAATAACCGAGGAACGGATGAGTCAAAGGTGGTGATGGCTAAAACGTGTCTTCTTCGTAAAAAGGCGAAGTTCTCCAGAATCACATTTTCCAAAACCCCACCTTGGATCCCAAAACAGGGAGATGTTTTCCTGATTATTGATTGTTGAAAGCTATCTCAGAATGCGCTGTATCAAAAATTATCTCTGCCTGAAGGCTGAAGAGCGACCAGTCTTCAAAGATTCTGAAGCTCTACTTGTTCCGTGGTAGCATTTATCTGTGGAGGAAAGGAAGAGGTGCAGAAGAAGAAAAGAAGAAAACGGAGAAGGTGGGGAAGAGAAGGTGGAGGAGGTGGAGGAGAAAACGACGAGGGGGATGAGGAGAGGCAGAAAACAAAGAAAGAAAAGAAAAAGAAAAAAAAGTTGAAAACTAGTAAAGAACGTGAATGTGGAGGAGGAAAAAAAGGCGAAGGGGCGGAAGAGAAGAGACAGAGAGAGAGAGAGAGAGACAGGGAGACAGACAAAAGAGAGACAGAGACAGACAGAGAGACAGACACAGAGAGAGACAGAGACAGACAGAGAGACAGAGACAGAAAGATAGATACAGAGAGACAGAGAGAGAGACAGAGAGACAAACAGACAGAGAGACAGAGACACACAGAGAGAAAGACAGAGACAGACATACAGAGACAGAAAGAGACAAACAGACAGAGAGACAGATACAGACAGAGAGACAGAGAGAGACAGAAAAAGAAAGAGAGATGGAGAGAGGCACAGAGACAGACAGACAGAGAGAGACACACACAGAGAGACAGAGAGAGACACACACTGAGAGACAGAGAGACACACACACTGAGAGACAGAGAGAGAGAGAGAGACGGAGAGAGACACAGACACAGAAACACACATACAGACACGCAGAGAGAGAGAGAGAGCGAGAGAGAGACAGACACAGAAACGATATAGGGATACAGACAGAAACAGAACTGGAGTTCATCCTTTCAACAAAGAGTGGCCGATCAATTGTATGAAGCTCGAATGTCTAGAAAAAAACGCGTGGAGCCTGTTTTCCTTACTATCCCCCCCTCCCCCACCACCAAATCAGTGTGTCATTAGATTTAAAAAATAAAAGCTAAAAAAGGCCAGTGTCGGGTAAGAGGGAGAGATGAAGGGAATGATGCAGGGGGAAAACAGACTAAGAAAGGGGAGGGATGGGGAGGGAACAGAAAGGAGTGAAGGAATGGGTGTGAAAGAGGCAGAGGGGGCGGGACAGAGAGACTGAGATAAAGACAATGAGAGAGACAGACAGAGACAGAGAGAGTATGAGAGAGCGTGAGTGAGTGAGAATGAGTGTGTATGGTGTGTGGGGAGGGAGTTTGCACGCAAAACCGTGTACGTTTGAGACAGCGCGCGCGCGAGCAGAAAGGAAAAGGGCATGAGTATGCGTGCGCATTCATCTGTGTTTGCTCCATACATAAACGCGCAGCAGCCCCATTAGGTCTCCCATCTTCTATGTTTTTCATATATTTCTTTGTTTGGTCATCCAGCCCAGACAATACTGAGTCTAGCTCCACATCCCCGAAAAAACAAAAACAAAAAACAAACAAATATTCTTGACTTTTGATACAATTATATTCGGAAAGTTGGAATCATACATTCGTTCACCAACCCTGGTTTCTTTCTCTGTGTTGACTGGTCAGACATACACTAAGCAACTCGTTGCCAAAGGAGCATTGCACAATCCGTGTCATCAAAATCCACAACACTCAACTCTCCCCCGTCCCCCACCCCCACCCCACGCACATACAAAATATGCCAAAATGGTATCTTTGCCTTTCCAATGGCTTAAAACTTGTTCCGAACCCTTTTCTGCTCCGAACTGTTATTTTATATGGTTTCCATTTCACCAACCCTCTATACCCGATTCCCCGTGAATAGCTTTTCTTTGGAATTCTTGAGGGGTGATGGTGATGTGGAGGGATGGGGTGGGGTGAATTTATCGGCCCTCTCCCCAAGAAGCCATATCAGATACAAATTCTCCACTCTTCCCTTCCACCATCCCCCGATCCCAGACTGTGTATCGATCTGTTTCTTTGTTCTTTGCCAGATGTAAGAGGATACACAGTTTACGAAGTATTCCACTGGCAATAAAAATCTGGAATCTAAATGAACGCATGCAAGACAGAAACTGTTTCCGGGGGAAGGAGAAGAGAAGACGAAAGGACGGAAAAACGACAAAAACGATAGTCATTAACTTGGAGGAAACTGTTGTTTTCCTTTTAGTCTGTTCAAGTACAAAACATGCTATCATGAACATCATTCACTTTGAGTAGAAAGGAAAAAAGAGAGGTAGTGGGTGGGCGACGGTGGGTGAGAGAAAAGAAAGCGAGAAAGTGGGAAAGAAGAAGCAGAAGAAGAAGATGAAGAATAAGAAGAAGACGTAAAAGAAGAAGAAATTATAAAAGAACTGCCCGGTAACTCTAAGGATAGTATGTGTTCTGAGTATCCCTCCCAACAACTCATTGAGCGAAAAGGGTTGTATTTATAAACCAGAACTGCCGATAATTATTTACACAATTGTTACGAAGCACAATGCTGATGGCACAGACAGACACAGACACAATGCTGATGGCACAGACAGACACAGACAGACAGGGGAATGGGGGCAAGAGATAGAGATAATATATAGAGAGAACAAGGGGCTGAGTGGGGGCAGAGGGGAGAGACAGACAGACAGACAGACAGATGGAGACACAGACAGACAGACAGAATACAGAGACACAGACAGAGAGAATCAATAAGAAAAACGACAGCACTGTGGAAGATAGCGCCATTTCCTCTGAAGGGGAGGGGTGTGGGGGTAGGGGGGCTGGTGGGAAGTGGTGCGATCCGGGCAGGTACCCCCCTCACTTCTCCCCTCTCCCGTGTACCACCGACCCAGCTTGCCTCCTCTCGGAGGTCAGCCTCCCCCGAATCTATCTTTCCTTCTGCAGCTGCCTTCCCATCCCCCACTCGCCACCTCCACCCCTATATTCTTCCCTGTCCCCCAGCCCCGGCACCCCACTGCTGACCTCCTCTTCGCTGGAGTGGGCTTTTCAGATCGATGCTTATCTGGTTCAAAATAAATTTGTGTGTGATTCGACCAGTCCTCATATCCATCTGTCTGTCTGTCTGTCTCTCCCTCCATCCCTCATGCCGACAGCGGGACCCTTTTCTCTCCCCTACCTCCAAACCGTTCCTCCTACTTAGACAGTGAGAACTATGCCAACAGTCCGCCTGATGTCCGACACTGCATAATATGAAATGTGTTGATTCAAACTTGCAAATAAACAGCACATACAGATACACACGCACACAACACACATACTTACAAACACAAACGCACGCACGAACACACATACACGCGCACGCACGCGCGTATCTCAAGTATTTTTTTTAGCTCTATTTGAGATAAAAATTATTTTTTAAAAACGCTCAGTAAGTGTTCATTCTTCTTCTTCTTCTTTCACACACACACACACACACACACACACACACACCTTCCTCCCGGTCATAGAGGCCCTTATAATCTTGTCCAGCGACTGTCTTAACCGACAAGCATGCTAGGCGCTGTGCAAACCAAACAGACCGTGTGAAGATCGATAGACAATGCCAAGACCCTAATGAGGTAAGCACGCAGCTTGTCAGTTTACCAATTACGTCCACATTATGCTTGCTGAGCTCGTAAGACGTGCTTTTTTGGGGGTCATAACCAAACAATATCATAACCATGGAGTGTTTTGCTTTTTCGGAGATATTCAGAAAGGGACGTCATCCCTGTTCTTCCTGCGCGAATTGCTGTCGGAGCTGTTCCAACTTCTCGGCTTCAAACAGAAACGGGAGAACAATTCTGATTGTATCAATGAGGGTGATTCTATCTACACATTAGCGAGCGCATGTGGAGCGGGGATTGACAGAGGGAAGGGGGGAGCGAGGGAGAGAGAGACGAAGAGAGACAGACAGGCAGAGGCTGACAAACAGAGACACTGTGTGTGTGCGTACGCGCTCGCGCGTGTGTGTGTGTGTGGGGGGGGACAATCTTCTCAAAAGGAATAAAGGGAGCAAACAGTCTGGCTACAACCGAACGAAAATCCCTCTCTTCCTTCCTATATACCAAACACACACACACACACACACACACACAATGGCCTGAACCCGACTTGGCTCTCGTCAGGCCATGTGGTTTTTAATGTGTGTTGTTTTCTACGCCTCTGGCTGTGTTACACATCGATGATAAAAACATTTTGTGAGCTGCACAGCACATCTTTCCAATGTCTCGTCCACAATCTATGTCCAGACGTGTGTGTGGGTGGATATGTGAATGTTCGATTGAGAGAGGTGGGGTGGCTTCCCCGGATGCGTCAACACACACACACACACACACACACACACACACACACACTATATCTTGCCGAAACGAAGTTTGGGGAACAAGATTTGTATCTGATCATACACCGTCTTTTCAGACGAGAAGTAAACACTGTAACAGAACAAATATATCTCGTAAAATCAATAGCGGGGATGAAGTCATCTGTAGGACATGCGCACAACTACCAGCTTACTCGTGACATCCACATCCGCCACACCGAGCTCAGCAGGATGTCCGGGGAGATATAGAACAGTCATTGACATCGTTAGGCCGTCATCTTGGGGAGGAAAAAATATCAGTTTAACTTGCCAGACGTTATCTTTGAGAGGAAAATATCAGAATGCTGACAGACGTCATAAGATATATATAATGTTCGGGGAGATAATAACAGAATGTTTACATAATTCACAATATGTTCGTAAGTGGGGGGTGATAACAGAATGTTGACTTTATTGACAACAAGTCCATAATTGCGGGATAGTAATAAAATGTTGATACAAAATGTCCACAATTGGGGAATAATAATAGAAAGTGAACAAATTTCACAATACGTCCATATTTTGCGAGTAAAAATAGAATTTTGACATTATTCACAACACGTACATATTTGGAGTGGCAATAATAGAATGTTGAAATAATTCACAATAAGAACTTATTTGGGGGATGATAATAGAATGCTGACATAGTTCACAATACGTACATAATTATTTGGGGTTAATAACTGAATGCTGACACAATTCACAATACGTACATAATTATTTGGGGTTAATAATTGAATGCGGACATCATTCACAATACGTACATAATTATTTGGGGTTAATAATTGGATGCTGACATAATTCACAATACGTACATAATTATTTGGGGTTAATAATTGAATGCTGACATAATTCACAATACGTACATAATTATTTGGGGTTAATAATTGAATGCTGACATAATTCACAATACGTACATATCTGGGGTTAATAACTGAATGCTGACATAATTCACAATACGTACATAATTATTTGGGGTTAATAACTGAATGCTGATATAATTCACATACGTACATATTTGGGGTTAATAATTGAATGCTGACATAATTCACAATACGTACATAATTATTTGGGGTTAATAACTGAATGCTGACATAATTCACATACGTACATATTTGGGGTTAATAATTGAATGCTGACATAATTCACAATACGTACATAATTATTTCGGGTTAATAACTGAATGCTGACATATTTCACAATACGTACATATTTGGGGTTAATAATTGAATGCTGACATCATTCACAATACGTACATAATTATTTGGGGTTAATAATTGAATGCTGACATAATTCACAATACGTACATATTTGGGGTTAATAATTGAATGCTGACATCATTCACAATACGTACATAATTATTTGGGGTTAATAATTGAATGCTGACATAATTCACAATACGTACATATTTGGGGTTAATAATTGAATGCTGACATCATTCACAATACGTACATAATTATTTGGGGTTAATAATTGAATGCTGACATAATTCACAATACGTACATATTTGGGGTTAATAATTGAATGCTGACATCATTCACAATACGTACATAATTATTTGGGGTTAATAATTGAATGCTGACATAATTCACAATACGTACATATTTGGGGTTAATAATTGAATGCTGACATCATTCACAATACGTACATAATTATTTGGGGTTAATAATTGAATGCTGACATAATTCACAATACGTACATATTTGGGGTTAATAATTGAATGCTGACATCATTCACAATACGTACATAATTATTTGGGGTTAATAATTGAATGCTGACATAATTCACAATACGTACATATTTGGGGTTAATAATTGAATGCTGACATCATTCACAATACGTACATAATTATTTGGGGTTAATAATTGAATGCTGACATAATTCACAATACGTACATATTTGGGGCCGGGGATGACACCAGGATGCTGCACATCTCATAAGAAGATACCTATCTCCGATGAATAAGCCGGGAACATGGTTCCAGATTATAAATTCAACTCGTCAGACATCCTCTTTGGGGCATAATAACAAACTTTGGCAGAGCTTACATGACGTCAGTCTTTGTGGAATAGAGTAGTGTCGTACACCTGCACCTGTGGGGGGCAGGGGTGGGGGTGGGGGTGGATGATCGTATTGTATTGTACTGAATAACTCTTTTTGTCACAACAGATTTCTCTGTGTGAAATTCGGGCTGCCCTAGCCAGGGAGAGCGCGTCGCTACACTGAGAGCGCTAATATACCCCCCCCCCCTCCCCCCCTGCCTACAATTTTATTTGTTTTTCCATCGAAGTGGATTTTTCAACATGATTTTGCCAGGGACAACCCTTTTGTTGCCGTGGGTTCTTTTACGTGCGGTACGTGCATGTTGCACACGGGACCTCGGTTTATCGTCTCACCAAATGACTGGCGTCCACACCACCATAGTGGAGCGGGATAAAATACTGATGACTGTGGGATTCGAACCAGAGCGGTCTGATTCTCTCGCTTCCTAAGTGGACGCGTTACCACTAGGCAAACAATCCATAATCATGCCACAAGTTATGGGATCTCCACCTTCGGGATATAAAAAAAAATGTTCATCAGTAAACTTCGTGAGCTTTGGGTAAGTTACCGTTTTTCTTTTTTTCTGAAGGAATTCTTGAGCGTATTTCCCTGACTGATTGTCTCAAAAACACAATATGCCAAATTTACATGGAAGAAAAGGGCACATGATTATGAGTTGATTATCAACGGTGACTGTGGTACCTGAATGCAATAATGAGAGAGGGAAGCAAATAGAGTAAGAGAGAGACAGAAACATAAAAGGAGAAAGAGAAGTCAGCATTCTGCCTGCTGGGGATCAATTCCTTGAAAGCAATTTCGTAAACAACAACAAAACGAACAACAACAAAACAAACAAACAAAAACCGCCAATCCGATACCAACAGTTTCCAATTCCTCTGTGGTCTGAGCCAGGCTCTCCAAAGGCCACATCGGTATGTTGTGCAGAGGTTCTCTGCTGTGGAGCTAGTGGGGATGTAAAGATCGATGTTGACTTTGTGAAAATGATTTGTGAGCAGGACTGGCAATCTCCCTGTCTCTTTCCCTCTCCTCCGATACCTTCATCAAGGCGCGCGCGCGCGCACACACACACACACACACACATACACACACACTTGCCTGCGTATGTATATGATCATGGGACCAGGCTAACCAATGAAAAACAGGTGGGAATATGCACAAGTCTCTCAGACTCAAAATACTTCCACTGAAATCATTGAGCTAAAAGAGGCACAAGACGTAAATATGACACAATTCACACACACACACACATATGCCCCCCCCCCAGCCCCCCCCCACCCCCAACCAACCCAATCTCTCCCCACCCCCCTCTCCCCAAACACGTATATTCTAAACCAAAACACTGTTCTGAGATACGGTTTTCATAATCATATGTGTACACCTTGTTCTCAACCGACTATCAAACCATTTTGTGAAACAAGCCAATCGTGTGAACATCAGCTAAAAACGTGAAGCGTTCATCTTCTCAGATAAGATAAAAGCACAACTATCAATTTTCCCCTTCCGTGCAAATTATGCTTGCTAAAATCACGAGATGTCCTTCTTTGGGAGACAAGTACAAAAAGTGCATTGTCCTTTTGTCTGTGATGAGTTCAAGGGTAAAGTGCCAGTTTCCCTTTTTCTGGTGGTATTGCCATGGGCGTTATTTCTATTCCGACTGTACCGATTGCCATTTTCCCGATTTTCTCTGCAACAGACAAAGCATCCGGTGGGTGATTGATTGGATAAGTGGTGGCAGATTCTGTGTCCGAATGAGAGAGAGAGAGAGAAAGAGAGAGAAGGAGAGAGAGAGAGATCAGAGAGGTGGAGGTTAGAGACAGAGCTCATGATAACAAGTGTACTGAGGACTGAATATCCGTTGCTAAATGTACATCCACAGACACTGCTGAAATAAATACACATGCTGTTATTTTCGGTTTAAGTTCTTTACTTTAACATTACAGATTTGCAAGCAGTTTACAGCTTCCAGACGAATGCTACATTCGTTCCCAGATAAGTTCACAGCCGAAACGACACGCGGTCATATCCCGGCCATCCACAAACTGAATGGCAACCAGATCCGCATCAGAAATTCGTGCTCATGTTAGGTCCAGTAGGCTACTGCTCGTGCCCCGGTCCATGTCTCTCCAGAGTCGGCCTGATGTCCTTATTCTTTGCACTCCTGCCACCGGGATGGAGATCTATTGCCCACCGTGCCCATCTATCGCTGGAGGTTTGATATCAGAGGCTGTTTGGCGAGGCATTATTCCTATCCCTGTAGCGCTCCACGTCGTCTTCCCCCGTTTTACAAGCTCGTTCAGCGCGTCTCCCTGCACTGGGCAGCAGCCCAACTCCTGTCCATCACACCGTGCCCAACACAAGCTGATGGATTTTACCGTCATCGGACCGCCAGGAGTGAAGTAGGATTATATCCATCTCCAACGTACTGGAAAGAATAACGCCGCCATACCGTAAAATGTAAAGTATGATCATCGTTGTCTCCATCGCTCCGTAAAGAATGAAATGTGACGTCATACGTCTCCATCGTAGCGTAAAGAATGACCAAGAGAGACAAGATATTGAGCTGTTATCATGCACTAAAGAAAGAAAGTTTAAGTCACACTGACACCATAAAGATAAAATCTAGCATGTTTTATTATCACCTTCAGAACGGGCGGAGACTGTTGACATATCCCATCATCATGGTCCTGTCCCTTAGTATTCAGTCAGCAGAACAACGTGAGAGGTTTGGCCGTAAAATGCAGACCAATCAAAGTTTAGTTCATGCGAAGTAATTCATGAAAAATCGCAGACAAAAACTTACGGGCTGTGGCGGTTAATTCTTAAACTTACGTGAAGTCAGCACACACAGAGATATGAAAGAAAAAATGCACCAGCTCTCTCCCACAAACCATAAAGACTCGCCTTTCATGAATGCTTTGGTCCACAGGAAACCCACCAGTATACTAACGGCTGGCATGCAAGATCACGACTGGACAAAGTAGAGGTGTCCAGCTTCCCAAAAGGCACAAATAATACTAAATACTATATTAATAACACTAATAATAATTCAAACTATCACACCACCAACAACAACAACGATAATAACAATAACAATACATATACAATAGTGCATTATACCATTAGTGCATTGGAATGAGCTTTCTCTTTCGCTTCGTCAGGTCTCCACACTCAGGTCTTTCAAGTCTGGCCTTAAAACCCACCTCTTCCCAAAATAGCCTCCCTTCCCTGCCTCTTCATAGTCTTCAGTTTTTCCAGTTTTAGAGTTGTGCATGCGTTGAATGCACTGGTGCGAAAGCGCTCGCTTTGATTTGTCTCTGCACAAGATTCAGCGATATATAATAATAATAATAATAATAATAATACAACACAACAGCACACGAGGACACAGAAGAGAAAAGACAATTTGGCACAAAATATGCCCTGCAAACACACACACACACATACACACACACACACACACACACACACACACATACATACACACTACATGAAGACCAAATGGAGGAGGGAGGTGCACACGGGGTATATAGCGGTTGGGAGGAGAGAAACGACTATGTCACATCCAATGGCCATTTCAAACAGGCAGGTTTTTGACTCACTTGTGTAAACAAAGTGAGTCTGTGTTTTAACCCGATGTTCGGTTCTCTCTCTCTCTCTCTCTCTCTCTCTCTCTCTCTCTCTCTCTGTGTGTGTGTGTGTGTGTGTGTGTGTGTGTGTGTCTGTATGTCCGTGGTAAACTTTAACATTGACATTTTCTCTGCAAATACTTTGTCAGTTGACACCAAATTTGGCATAAAAATAGGAAAAATTCAGTTCTTTCCAGTCATCTTGTTTAAAACAATATTGCACCTATGGGATGGCCACCAAAAAAAAATAAATAATTTTTTTTTTTTTTTTAAATGAAGCCTAATTATATGCAAACTACATTTACTGTTATATTTATATTTTTTGTATTCTCTAAACTTGGCACTTTGATCTGATATTCTGACCCAACAACAAGAGCAGTCATTATTATCATTTTTTGTTTAAACAGGAACTTCTTTTGCTAAGCATGTAAGTTTTATTTATTTTGGAAACGTTTTGGTGCAGATAGTAAAAAAGGGAAATTACTCTGTAATTAATGCTAGGGGACTTAATTCGAATCTGGTTAGGACTTTAACGCGAAGCTTTATAATAAAAAATACAGAACACATTTTAACGATTAGATTTTTTTTTAAAGTGTATCACAAGTGAGTCTTGAAGGCCTTGCCTCTCTTGTTAATTTTGTTTTGAAAGCGGAGAGAGTTGGTGAAGGACGGAGATACAGAGGAAGTGAATTCCAGACAGAAGGTGCTTGATACTGAAAGGCCCTTTCACCAAATGTATTTGAGGAGACTTGGGGGACTCGAAGGTGGTTTTTTTTCCAGAAGTCCTACAAGAACGAAGGGTGTAAATATGAGACAGACAGAAGATAAGTAACATGGGACAGAACCTATAACTAGCGATAAGCTAATATGCCAATTTCATACTGAGTTCTGTACTGGATGGGCAGCCAATGAAGTTAACGCAAGAGAGGGGTAACCTGATCCTTTTTTTCCCCTTTTTTGTTGTTGTCTTCATGAGAATTACTCTGGCAGCATTGTTCTAGATCATAATTATGAAGGCGTCATATGAAATCAGAGGGAAAACAAGCGAGTAGTGAACTGCAGAAGTCAATGAGACTGAGGATCAAGGATCAGATAAGCTGAGTGGTTGCTTCAACAGTCAGATGCGGTCGAATGGTACAGATTTTTCTCGGTTGGAAGCTTGCAGTTTTACATACATTACTGACATGGTCGTGCAAGGAGGACAAAGCTGAATCAAAATATGCACCCAGATTTCTGACAGAATTTCGAAAGACCGAAACATGACTAAATACAGATCTAGAGCCTACAAGTATGGCTTCTTCTGTCCTGACGTCATTGGGTCTGAGCTTGTTAGTCAGCATCACTTCCTTCACTGCAACAGTGCATATCTATGTGTTTTTGTTGTGTTTAGCGAAAGCCAGCAAAAGAACTTGGGAAAGAAGATTTTGTGAGCTGAGTATCATCTGCGAACTTGTGAAAATTACATCGATGTTGGCTGATGATGTAGGACTGAGTGTACAGACTAAACATAATGGACTGAGAAGTGAACCTTTGGGTACACCATATCAAACAGAGAGAGGTCTAGATTCGGAATGATAACTTTAGATGAACACCATTTGAGTGCGATTGGAATGGTGAGACTGAAACCAAGTGCGGACTGTGCGAGAAACTATGCGTGAGACTGGAAGAAGGTGATGACAGACTGGATCAGACTGGAAGAAGGTGATGACAGACTGGAAGAAGGTGATGACAGACTGGATCAGACTGGAAGAAGGTGATGACAGACTGGAAGAAGGTGATGACAGACTGGATGAAGGTGATGACAGACTGGAGGTGATGACAGACTGGATGAAGGTGATGACAGACTGGATGAAGGTGATGACAGACTGAAGGTGATGACAGACTGGAAGAAGGTGATGACAGACTGGATCAGACTGGATGAAGGTGATGACAGACTGGATGAAGGTGATGACAGACTGGATGAAGGTGATGACAGACTGGAGGTGATGACAGACTGGATGAAGGTGATGACAGACTGGAGGTGATGACAGACTGGAGGTGATGACAGACTGGATGAAGGTGATGACAGACTGGATGAAGGTGATGACAGACTGGAGCTGATGATAGATCGGATTGGTCTTGAACCTGTTCCTGTATGTCCTGTGCATCCAGTCCTTTGATGAAGAACGTGCACCCCAGACAACAGCAGAAGGCCAGGAAAAGAGCAACGATGCGGGATGAAACGTTTCGAATTTGATCGAAACAGCGTCTGAAAGGTGAGCAGATCACCTGAACCCTGCCGGCTTGTTGCTGTTGTTGGTGATGACGTGTAACACGGACAGTGTCAGACACTGGTATTCACATCGACAGTCTGACACTGACGGATATGCATTAAATCTATGTCGAATCTGTAGCTGATTTTTTTGTGTACCTCAGTACGTGCATCTCAGTACGTGCCTAAGAATTGCAGTTTAATGCAGTATTTCCAGTACGCTCTAATAAAAACTCAAAACATTTATTGACCCACCATTCTAAACATTTTGTACAGCCATGCAAGTCATATTCAAAGTCAGTGATTGCAAGTGCCTTCTTTCCCGTAACAATATGCACGAAAGTAAAAAATAACAATAATATTAATTTTTTTTAAAAACACACAAAAAACCAACAACAACAACACACAAACAAAAACAAACCCAAAACCCCCCACATAAAATAATGAATAGGAATTCAAAAATCCTATATGCGCTGCATAACCAGCATTTTAGTTTATAGATAGCGATACGGATGTTGTATTCAATATGGGCTATGGCCCCTCATGAAGAGGTGATGTAAACAAGTAATACAAAGGCATAAATAACACAACTACCAACGTTTTCTTACATAAACAAGCTGAAATGAAGTAGAAGTGAAGTGAACTGAAGTGAAGTACAGCCCGATATAAACTGTTTAACTGTCTTTGTAAACCAATAACAATTTTGGATATCAAGACAACATCATCGGCCAAAAGCAGTATAAATATCTCTAAGAAGGCCCCAATAAACTGTGTTTTCCATTTTTAATAACTTCCGAAGTTGATTCGTTAATGAAAAGAGAGAATAAAACAGGGCTACATACGTCACCCTGATTCACACAAGAAGTACATTGAATAATTATAATCAGTCGTATTACCGCCACACCTAACTCTAGCTTTCATACATTTTTACAAGCTCATTATACATTCTAATAATTATCACGGACGCCAGCTTTTAAAAGCATAGGCCAAAGAGTAGTTCTATTAATAGAATCAAAAGCTTTTTTTTCTAAATCAATGAATGCAACATAAAATTTACGATTGAGAGAAAACTGTTCCTGTACAAACGCTTAAAGAGAGAGAGAGAGAGAGAGAGATATGCATTTTCCCTTGACCCCACTGGTTCTAAAACTGGCAGCACAGCAAAGTCTGGCTGCAATGAGGAAGGAAGCGGAGGACAACGCCACAGAATCAGACCCATTTCATCTCCATGGTCAGCGACAATCGTGCACCATTCATGTAACCCCCCTCCTCCAACCCCCAAGGGACATCCGGCAACGGCGATAGCAGCGAACCACATTCTCCTGAAACGTTTTCTGCATCTTTCCAAAATGAATACCATGAATACCATTTAAAGATATCAACCACAATGCATGCCAACTCTCCCTCTCCTTATCTTTTTTTTTTTTCTTACGAGAGAAAAATGCAAATGCTTACTGATTTATTGCCTTGATTAAATCACATCTACGCAGTTCAATGTATGTTTGGCACATTCATATAAATAATATGGCCATGATCAAAAGGTGTATATATTTCATCCTTGTAGCACAAGAGTTGTGAGATGACATTTTAGGGGGACATCTTCCCGTTTACGGAACATGGCAAATATTATTTGTTTATACTAATAAACACCACCACCAAATACGTATGACACGGAATGTCGCGGAGTGTCAAATCATCAGCAATTAGCGAAATTCATTTACACACCCATTAATCATCAGTCTGCAACGATAATTTTCCTCCCTTTTTATATTATAAATGAACATGGGCATCCCCTGTTTATGAGGGGACACAGAGAAGGGTGCGGGGGTGAGAGAGCTTGGTGCTGTAGAAGAAGGGTAGTTGGGTGAAGGAGGCGGGGTGGTGAGGGTGGTGGGAACATTCAGTTCATGCGTGAATCATTGCCCGAAGTGCGGGCCGCTTCCCACTGTTACTCCTTCATGTGGCGGCCTTCATGCAACAGGTCAGCTGGTGGGCCTCCCTTTGCCGGCGCCCTTTCAATCACCGTTGATTCATCATCACGCCCCCCTCCCTCTCTCCCCGAGCCCTTCAACATTAAGGCCGTTCAAAATCAGGAACTGCCACAGTCCCCTTCGACACCACTACTACACACATGCACCATCTCTCTTTCACTATACAGTCAACTTATTTTTTTGAATGATGCACGACCAGTGATCTGAACCAGTTGTTTTGCGTTATGGATTCCTTTCTCTCCACAACAGGTTTCTCAAAGTAAAATGATGACGGTTGTCCTAACGAAGAACAAATCACCATGATCCCCCACCCCTTCCCGCATCCCGCCCGTGCTCACTCCACTGTATTAAGCGAAGTCAGATGTTGATTCTTTATTCGAAGGAAGGCCAAGCTGCCGTGAATTGTTTGTTACAAAACATGAAATACGAAACTGACCACCCCCACCAACATCCCCTCATTCCTCCCTTTCTCTACATTTCAAAGAACAAAAACGCCAAGGACGTTAAGACAGACGAGGGGGTGAGCGGGCTTGATGAGAGATACGAGAACGAGAACAGTATACGAGCAACAGCAGCCCCCCTTCCCCTATCTGATGGGATTCGATGTCAGGCAGCTAGAAGAAGTGACGTATACCAATCTGTTCTCTTTGGCATCTGCCAGAATGGCTCTATCTTATTGTGCAAAACTGGAAAATACCACCCGCCACAGCCAGCCTTCCTGGCCAATGAGACACGGCGATTGGTCCTCAGCGGATCACATGACTGAACATAACGAGGCTAGTCGGGAACAGAACATTGGCAACGCCCTGTTATCCCCGAGCACGGCTTTCAGTGGCTGACTTTTTTCTTGTTTTGATATCCACTTACAAGTCAGCTCCAACAGTTACCGAGACTTACCGACTGGAACCTTGTTAGGCGGATCGTAAATGGATGTAGGTCGAACCGATGCTCACTGTTAGTCTCGATCAGGACCAGAACATCGCTGGTTACCCTATACTACGGCAATCAGACTTGATATCCAACCGGCTAACTCGTTACAGAAGATGGGAGAAGATGAGGTAACGGGGTAAACAGATCCGACGACTCGATTCGCTTCTGGAAGGATGGAAAAATTTGTTCTGAAGAAAGTGCAACAATACATTTTCAAAGGTGACGGTGTCACGTGTGGGTCTGTTGTACCTAAAAAGAAGACATGTCAGAGAGGGAGAGATGGAGAGAGACGGAGAGAGAGAGATATATATATAGAGAGAGAGAGAGATAGAGAGTAGAAGCTTGCATCGATATAGTATAGTCAAATGCGGAGCTGGGAGGCGGAAGCCGATGGACAGAAGAGGACAGTGGGTAGACGAAGAGAAGAAGACAGAAGAACTTTGAGTATCAGACAGACGGTTCACAAAAAGAAGAACAAGAAAAAAAAAGACAGAAAGAAAAGGAAGCAAAAAAAAAAAAAAAGAAAAGAAAAAAGAGCCAGAGGAAAATGAACTCCCAAGGCAGATTCCGGGGGTCTCATCCGTGATTTGTTTGGCGAATCAATAGATGGAGTTGCCCTTGTGAGTTAAGCTGGCATCCTCCACTCCGGTGTGGAGAGAGCTTAGAGCGACTCGACGCTGGGGCGGATTGGGACAAGCGTGCTCAAACACTAGAGAGAGAGAGAGAGAGAGAGAGAGAGAGAGAGAGAGAAGGGGAGAGGGCTGGAGAAGGAAAGAGCGTATATATATATAACTCACACACACACACACACACACAGGGAGAGGGAGAGCGTGTGTGGCAGACAGAAAGAGAGAGACATAGAAGGGATTTCGGATTCGGATTCGGATGATTTATAGGCCATTGCCCCTCATGAAGGGGTGCAGTATACAACATTATTAAACATGCAAGTGCACAAGGCGAAACAATCATCAAAGGAATTATGATATCATTATTGGTCTTAACTTAAATGCTTTATATATGTAAATGGACAAATTCTTTACAATGCTTTCTTTATTATATGTCATCAAAAGACTTAGCCGAAACTGATTTGGAAACTTAAAATACTTTCGTGGAATATACTGTTCTCTTAATTTACTTAAAGCAGGACAACATAAAATAAAGTGTAACTCATCTTCAACACCACTTCTACACAGACGGCAATTCAACACATCCACAGTATGCTTTCTGTACCGATAATAATGTTGAGCAATTTCTGAAATATCTAATCTAAATCTTGCCATTATGAATTTTAAATGTTTGTTTAAGCTAATTTGCAAGTACGTTTTCACTTCATGAGTAGTACAAAATGTTCTGTACATTTCAAACCGGTCGCTGTCTTCCTTATGTGAGTTCCATTCCTGCCACCTGCAAACAATCAATCTTTCTTTAAATTCAATGAGAAACTGTTTAATTTCCTGGACACCTTGATTCATCCATACATATCCAAAACCATATTGGTATAATTTACATCGAATATTTGACGCCCAATTTCTTTTACCTTTTTCATCTAAATCATGTAACATCCTATAGGCTTTACGTGACAGTCTGTGATTATCCATTCTCGTTAACTTCAACCAGTAACGAATATAACGTATCGTAGAATTTATGTAAATTGGATATCTATTAGTTTCGCCATATACAAGATCATTGGGCGTTCGCATTTCAATCCCCAGAAGGGAGAGAGACAGAAAGATACGGATACGGATGATTTATTCATCAGGCCATAGCCCCTATGAAGGGGTACACAAACGACAGAGAGAGACAGAAAGAGAGAGAGTGTGTGTGTGTATGTGTGTGTGACAGACAGACAGACAGCTAGACAGGTATGAAGACAGAGACAGAGAGATCGGCATGTTCATCTATTCCCAGTGATATTGTTGGAGAACGCGTTTGTGGAAAATATGAAAAAAATAGTTTTTAACTTTTCCAACAGCCTGAAGCAACTGGTACAGCTATCACCATGGTGACGAATGGAAATTGTGGTCGCCAAGCATTACATGCTAGTAAACGAAAAAGAAAAGAAAAAAAAACCGAACTGCAGTGGTCGTTTTCAACTCTGCATGATAATGAGTATTTCTTAGGTTGCGTACAGGTCACTGCTTCCATTACACTGCAGATTACTTCGGAAAGGACAGTGCTCGTTACTACGGTGGACAGCAATCCAATAAACGTTAACATCGGCTGACCGAGGGCATATCCCATGGTATTTCATGTTTCAATAAAATTCTGAGCCCGGCCACTGCAACTCATGTCGTTTGCCTGAAAAAAAAAAAGATTATCATATCAAAAACAGGAACTGAAACCGACAGCAATGTTACCGCACGAACACACACACACACACACACACACACACACACACACACACACACACACACACCCTTAGGGTCCATCTGAAGTGGGATCATTTTGGGGCAATCGATCAGTCCCTGAAGTGTGATTCCATCACTGAAATGAAGAGTTTGAACTATACTCCCTGTTTGGTGATAGAGTAACCATGTCAAACTGATGCACACTAGGTCTGTCGGTTTGCTCTGTTCGGCCAAATTTTGCACCAAACTCAGTAACAAGACGTCCAGCCAAGTCCACCCTGCTCTAGCCAATATAACGCCGTAAATGGCTAAAAGCAATGACTCATAACTTTTGGCCAGGCTCTCGAAACCATCTTGCCAGGTCTTTCGCTCTCCGTCATCTGCTGCGTTTTTTAAGCGTGTTCATTTGGTTTGTATTTTACTTGTCTTTCTGTTCCCTTTTGTCATCACGTTCAGTTCGATTCTGCTCCTCTTCGAATCGCTACTTTCTTTGTTTCTCAGTCAGTGTCGATCACTCTTTCCTTTCTCCTGGGACTAGCGCGGTTCACTATCCTCTGCCATGGTCGGAACCCTGAGGCTGGGTTAGCACTTCATCAGAAGCCCACCCAAGGCCCGGATGGCCTCTCCCGGGTTGGACCGCAACGATGCGTCTTTGGACCGTATCGTGGAAGAGGCGCTCGAACCACAAAAACGTTCGGGAAGACGGCTGACGGGAAACGGGTTGAGCACCACCTCCCAAGCTGTCCCAGCGGGAGGGGGGATACCCGAGGAGTAGCTACGCCACTTGAGTAGTGCAGAGGTGGGTCTGGACTCTTTCTCACAAGGGGATTTCGTGTCCGCCCTCTATCTCCAGCAGTGCACTGAGAAGGCCCTCAGTGGGGGTGTTGCTTTCTCCGTTCCTCCATCTAATGCCGAGCCCCCTCTCCCACCTCCCTCAGTGGGGGGGAAGCCCTGCACTTGGGGAGGGAGGGCGAGGGAGAGGGAGGGGGGTTCGGGAGGGGGGGAGCGGCAGCTTTCCTTTGTCACTCCCAGCCAAGTCACCCCAGGTCTCTTGTGCGTCAGGGAATTCCACCATCCAGCCTGTCTCCCCTGCTGTGGGATGCCTGTGCGGGTCAGTTGGCTCCGGGCTGTCGGCTCATTGGTCCCCTCGTGTTACAAAACATAGCACGACAAGCTGGACTTGACCTCCACCGACATGGCCAGGTTTCTCCCTTCCTGGAGGTCCAGGTGCCATTGATAGGGTCACAGGATGACAGGCGCTCACGGGTGGATTTCACCATTTTATCTGTATTGGGGTGGCTGCCGGGAGGGCCGGGGCGCAACCCCTCTCCTCTCCCTCCCGGACTCAGCCCGGCAACTCCTACATGGCAGCGTGCACTGCCCCTACTAGCGGGATAAACCCTTTTGCGGTTATGGCGACCTCCTCGGTCATCAGCACCTCTCTTTTGAAATCTTTTGCCTCTGGGTCCCCCTGAGTGACCGTCACGGCCATTAGTGCTTCCCTTTCGGGGCCAACTACGTCTGGGTCCCCCAACCAAATCGGGGAAGCCAGCAGTGCCCCCACCCCACCCCCTTCTTCCCGCTGATTTGACCACCAAAATCAGGAGGACCCCCTGAATATGTCCACGTAGGAAGTGACCCTGATGGACTTTGAGGAAGGATTGGAACCACTGTACTCAGAAGAAGATGACTGCACTGATACACATTCTTCTCCCCACCTCCCACGGTGTCAGATTGAGTCCAAGCTGAACACCTGGAGATCAGGCTGAACCCAGTCCGGACCTGACGGAGTTGGAGATGACCCTCCCAAATTTGGTCACTCATGCAGAGTCTGCCCCACAAGCCACACTGTCACCATAATTATACAGCACGACGCCACCTCGAGGACCACTAAACGTCTAAAGAGTCGCAGAGATGGCGCTTAAACTACCCGCATCCACGTGTGTGTAAATGGCTTCAGCCCAAGTCACAGAGAACTGTACCCATCAGCCTGGCTCACCATTGGAAGTTGGACAAACAGAACTTCCCATCACAAACGCACATGGACAGTAAGTTTTTGGAGTCTGCAAAGAAATAGAAATTACCCGTTTGATTACATCCACACCATTTGAGCCAGTAGTTGTTTCCACAACTAAACCAACATGAATCTTGGTCATTTCCATTTTCACAAGGAAAGGTCTTCCCCCCCCCCCCCCACCTCTCTCTCTCTCCCCACCTCTCTCTCTTTATATAAAACGAACAATTAAATATTCAAAATACTTCGAACACAAAAGTGATTAACCAATATGCGTTTTTGTGTATTAAAAAAAGAAGAAAAGAAGGAGACAGCCATTTTCAAATGGACCCTTTTCAATTCCTCCGTGGGTGTGTGCGTGTGTGTGAGTGTGTGAGAGCGCATAAGCGTGCACTCTTGTACATCCGCGAGCGCGTGACAGTGGTGATTATTCCGAAAATTCCGAGCTGTTGTTTGAAGGCGTTTTGCAGCCCTGATCAATGGGGTCTGTGAGTGGTCGGGCCTTAAGAAGGTGATAGATGATAGGATGTCACCACTGCCATCCATCACCTCTGGCAAACACAAACAGGCAAACAACACGGGGACTCCAACAACTGTCTTCTTTCCCTGCTACCGTTGTTTGCACACTGCGGGCTGTTGCTGTGCTGAAATCGATGTTTTGCAGAGCCGAGTGTTGTGTTTTGTGCGACTATTTAACAAGCCAATTGCACCGTTTCACCGTTACCTGACCGTTTATCCTTTTTCTTCAGTGGTTCACAAATATAAAAACATCAACAAAAAACAGCTTGCACGCAAGCAAGCAAGCAAGCACACACACACACACACGTACACACACACACACACACACACACACGCGCGCGTATGCACGCGGGTTGTCGTTGAACGTGTTTCTTTTTTTTCTACTTCTTTTTTTTTTTTTTTTTGGAGGGGTTGGGGGGGTGTTGTTTTCTGCGTCCAGCATCTTGTTCCATGTGACGACAAAGCTTCAAGCTTATAGCACCTCAAGCAAGTGACCCAACTATGCGTGATGTTTCATCCAAAAAAGTGACATGAACTGTAACAGACAGCTATATTAAGATCCTCATGCTGCTGTCATTATCATCATCATTATCAGTTTTATTACTATCACACACCAGGGTTGGAAATGAAAACAACAACCACCACCAAAACGGAAGGCATCACAAAAACAAAAAAACAAAACAAAACACAAAAAAAATCCTGGAATAGAAAATCGCGTCCTCTCCCCCAACCCCTCCCAGCCACCATTACATTCGCTCGTGATATCTAGTGTGTGCGTGTGCCTGTGTGAGTTCTTGTGCATACAGCCGTTTTTATCATGGTCATAGCTTCATTATACCTCCTCTGCTCCCAGGCCATCTCTTTCTAACCCTCCGTTCATCTTCGCTCCCCTCAACTCCTGCCTCTTCCCCCACCCCAACATACACACACCATCACTCTCTCCCATCTCCGCACACATACACACCATCACTCTCTCTCACGCACAGCAATGTCCATCATAGAAATAAGAAAGTTAATAAAAAATAAAAAATTTTAAAACCCAAAACCACAAAACTCCCAAGGGATGTTTGATGTTATCTGGCATGTCTTACTGAAATGCGCTTTGTCATCTCACCACCTTTCCCCCTCCCTTCGCCCCCATTCTCCGCCCGTTCCTCACTGCCCCCCTCACCCTCCTCCATTGATTCAATTTACAGTAACTCAAAGGATACGTTTGTACGTGTAGAAGTCCCGAGACCTCGACAAAACACAATGCAGACCGGTGACTGGAATGTGGCCGACAGCAGAGATCCGCAGCTAAACATGGTGTGTAGTAAAACGCAGACCTACTCAGCACTGCTACACACAGCTGGCTGGTCCCAACTTCTCAGGGACTGCAGTCACTGAAAGGAATCCAGCACTCCATTTCCTTTATCCGTTACCGCGTCACCGTCGTAGTAGAGGTGACCCATGGAGTTAATGGGAATTGTTCCAGCTCCAATTTTCGCTGCACCGCTGCAAGAGGATTTAACTCATGCCTGAAGCGTTTATTCGACGCAGGTTCCCCCTCGCCCTTCTCTCAACCTAACTTCTCCTCTGTCGGTTTTCAACTTTTCTACCCCAGGCGTCACAACTATCATAACAGAGGAATAAACTGAATTTCCCATCATTGAATGTCATGTGGCAAACTGATTTCAAAAGAGATTATCATGAATTACATTGGACTTTCGCTGGGGAAAAGTGTCCTCCCTTTTATTTTGGATGATAGTTTCCTATTGCTCATGTTGATGCCTGGAGCAACATACTAACGCCGGCATGCTAAAGTTGAAAATTCATTCCTATGGCTTTTCTTTTTAGTGTTTTTTTCTCCATAGTCTCTCTTCGGCTGCAAGCCGTGGGCAGCAGACGAAAAGAGCCACGGGGCTGGATCCCTCTATTTTCCACGTAGAAGACATGACGGCATTCCACACAGATACCACCCTGCTCCTCTGCCCTGCAGTAGCCCCTCACACCCGTCCTTCATTTACGCGTGAAATGCCGGGAAATGAAGTTTCGTCAGGCGAAAAGCTAATCTCAACGACGCGGGAGCCGCTCTTACAGCATAAAAGGCCGGAAAGTTTCGGCTCTATCAAGCACGCTTTTAACAATCTTTGACGGAATATTCCAACGCCAGAGCAGATCCTGGTGAAGGGTTTTGGGTGCTGCCACAGCCAGCGGAAAGGATCAGGCCACTTTGAAGAACGATGCGATAAACGCCTCTCCTGCATGCACTGGCAAGAGAGTGTTTTGAATGACACGGTTGGAGTGAGAATGTCAACAAACTAAGCAAGTTCGATCAGTTCTGGCTCGCATCTTAGCGCATTGGGTTACGCTGCTGGTCAGGCATCTGCTTAGCAGATGTGGTGTAGCGTATATGGATTTGTCCGAACGCAGTGACGCCTTCTTGAGTAACTGAACTGCTGAACCTCTCAAAATGTGACAGCTTTCCTGCCTCACTCTTTCGCTAGGGACTGGTTATTCTGGTAGACTTTTGTTAGGGACAAGTTACCCGTGTGACACAGACTCTCCGACAGGGCTTTCGCAGTGGGAGATTTACTAATTGACAAAAAAAAAAACCCAAAAAAACAAAAACAAAAACAAAAAAAACAATCGATATAAACGGTTAACTGCATGAGACAATCATTGGGACAATATTATTCACGTATGACTTTCATTATGGGAAATGTTCCCTCATATGAGTTTGGTGTGGGCAGGTTATCCACAAGGTAGCCATTAGGGATAACTTCTTACACAGGACTGTACACGTTATTTGCATAAAACTATCATCAAAATTAAGTTACCATTGTCAGACAGTCATCAAAATCAGGTTACAAATATAAGACTTTCAAAGGGACCGGGTTATCGATGTAAGTGCTTGAACCTTCACCGCTTAAAATTTCGTTTAAAGCTTCCACTAACCACGTCTACAACATCACCTTACCACGCTTGAAGAAATGAAGACTGATGAAGAATCTCACTAAACGTGAATCTGTTCCTAAACTCATCATTTCTGTTTGCACTACATTGGTATTCCTGCATAGCCCTGAATTTTCACCTAAATCATTACCATGCTGTGCTGTTTTACATAAATAAGCTGGTTTCGTCATCAGTCAGTGATTCATGTTTTTTGTCTCCATATCAGTTAACGTTTGTTCTTGAATAGCTTGCTATGTGTGGGTAAAACGTTACGAAACCTCAAAGGCAACAGAATACTTTAACAAAAGCAGAAACTCCCTATAGACACTTCACCGTGGGGCATGACAGATTACCTTGATCATGAAACTCTATTAGGGTAGGTATGCCTAACTGCGATCGGCGTGTAATTCCGAACGGTTTGTGTACCGCCCCACTCCAAAGCGTTCTCATCACACACATTTCACAATTTAACTTCTGCTCCGAACTCGACTTCTGATTCCTTAATGAATATCCATTTAAAAGAACCAGTCAAACACCAGCTATGTCAGGCTATTTCCGCGCTTTTTCTTCTCTTCGCGCACCACAGCCGACCAAGTTCTCAATCGTTCTCTCAAAATCCTAACACATTGGGAAGCAAATAGTAGTAAGGTCTCTCAAAATCCTAACACATTGGGAAGCAAATAGTAGTAAGACTTGAACTTTGATAGTTTAAAATAGCTTATTTCAGAGGATATATTGCATGAAGTTTGTGCATTGTTGACAGTTTAAAATATCTTATTTCATAGGATATATACCATGAAGTGTGTGCACTGTTGACAGTTTAAAATTACCTTTATTTCACAGGATATATAGCATGAAGTGTGTGCATTGTTGGGAGAATGTAAGAAAACATGTTGGTGAAAGATCAGAACGTGTTTTGACAGAAATCTCCAAACATATTAATGTCGTTTGCAGTTAGACCATGGGATATTTTGACGTGAGTCTATATGCGAACAATGCTGCACATTAATTTTATTGGGCGCTCTCAAAAATGAGTTTGTGTGGGGTGAGTGTGCTTAAATGTGTGTTTGTGTGTGAGTGAGTGAGTGAGTGTGTGTGTGTGTGTGTGTGTGTGTGTGTGTGTGTGTGTGTGTGTGTTTGTGTGTTTGTGTGTCTGTGTGTGTGCGCATGTGATCAAAACCAACAAATAAACAATCTGGTGCGATGCTCCAATGATGTTTATGTTATATCTAAGACCTGCTTCTGTTTGGATTGTCCACATGTTCCCAAACATTTGACGACCGTACAACCTGCTATCAGTACAATACACATGCTGAGCTGGTTGCTTCGACTGGGTCGTTCGCAATTAAGCCTGCCTACCCCACAGGAAGCGAAGACATGGGCATAAAATGATGTCGAAATGATGACGAGACCCACCATGCGCCCATTAGCTACTGATAATGGCACGTGCGGCGGTAATACTTGTGTGACGTCGTTTAGAAGACAGGTTCTATTGATGCAGACTCAGTCGATTGAAGACGCAGTCCCACAGAGTGCTGAAAGGGCAGAATACATATTAAACTGTCATCGACTGTGCGTATTAGCAGTACCCCATCAGTCTGTACACACACAGTCTATGGATTCGAGTGTTTGTTTTGTTTGGTGGCTTGTACACCTTGACAGGTGACGAAATCAATGAGTTAACGAGTGGTCTGTTTTAGTAAGCTCTAGTTAACACTGGCATCCATGCACGCGTGACTGACAGGTTACCCTGCAATACAGAGGAAATTGATATTTAACGGAGACGATCAGAAGTTGAGAAGATGTAACTTTTGGTACCTCTCTCCACCTCTCTCTCTCTCTCTCTCTCTCTCGCGCGCGCGCGCGCGCGCGCGCGTGGAAGCGATTCGATATTGGAATGAGTTTATCGAACTTCTTGATTTTACATCAAATGATGAAACGTTTACATCAAATTTTAACCGGTATAAATTATACATATTTGCGCAGATGTATCATTGTTATTTCACATACTGAGGGTGGATGTCTTCCAATCCATAATTAGTTAAACCTTTGTGTCTTAGTGGTCAAAGATATACTAATCAGCATTTCATGTTTGATTGTCCACGTTTGGTCTTGTTTTTAAGTATGAGAAATCAGACTGTCGTTAATCGACTGCTTATTCTGAATATTCTCTTAGTTTTTATCTCTTGTGTTGAGTTTGTTTCCCGTGAAAACTACATTTGTGCTTAGACGTTACACGCACACAGAACCTGGACAAGCTCAGCTATTCCAAGCAGAAAACTTAACTCCTAACTAAAGGTTAAAGGTTACCGTGGCAGTAGAGGGCGGAAGTGGTAGAAAGGCGGATAGGAATTGTGGGTCAAATAATAAATGTTTGCACAAATGTCCTCGAGCACTCCCGTGTTTTCTGCTTAATGTCTCGTGTCTTCTTCCCCCCCTGCAACTTTGGTTTTTTCCCCCTCCCTTCCTCCCGACATCCAGTACTCCCCTTTCCTACCAACCCATCCCTTTCCAGACAACCCATCCTTTTTCTACCTCTTCACATGAAATCTCCGGCATTAGGACCACCTCCAGCCCCTCGATCCTAATCCCCCCTCCCTCCACTTGGGCCCTCTCAGCCCACTTTCCACCCCCCACCCCCCCACCCACTGCCACCCCCCGTATTATCGGCGATTGTCAGAAAAGGTTTGGCAAACTGTCCACTAGCTGCCTCCCCCCGGGTCCACTTGCAGGCGGTGGCCCCTCCCTCCTCCCGCCACATCATTACTTACATCTCAGCTACGTTAGCCTCTCTCCACCCCCTCTCCCACTTCTTCTATTCTGTTGGCGTTAAAAGCCTGCCATTGGCCGTCCCTGACCTGTGAATGCAGGGAGTCAACGTGGGGGAAGTTAAGGGGGTATGGGGGTGGGGGTGGGTCGGTGCGGTGGGGAAGTGGTAAGCAACGGTGGGTTAGAAAGGTGGTGTGTTAGTGTGTGTGTCCGTATGCGCATGAGTGCGTGAGGATGTGGTGGGTATAGTGTGTGTGTGTATCTGCATGTACACGCATGTGCACGTACATGAATATGCCTGCATATGTCCCCTGTGAGTGTGTGTGTGTGTGTGTGTGTGTGTGTGTGTGTGTGTGTGTGTGTGTGTGTGTGTGTGTGTGTGTGTGTGTGTGTGTGTGTGTGTGTGTGTGTGTGTGTGTGCGTGCGTGCGTGCGTGTGTGTGTGTGTGTGTGTGTGAGTGAGTGTGTGTGTGTGTGTGTGTGTGTGTGTGTGTGTGTGTGTGTGTTCATGAGAGCTTAAAAACGTTTGCGGGAAGTGGACAGAGAAAACTCGAACGTTTCGCCACGCCCCCATTACAACAAATATTTTTGTTTAAATCATTAAAAACAAAAGAAACTAACTGGAAAGAAGAAGAAGAAAGTAACAATTCAGGAGGAGCAGAAGTAGGAGGAAAAAGAGACCAATTAAAGTAACAAGAAAGGAGGAATGAAAGAAAGAAAAACATAAACACTTAATGAAGTCATAAGCCTAACTTAAAGGTTGAGAAACAAATCAAAGAGCGAAAGAGAAGGACACACGCACTCTCTCTCACACACTCACACACACACACACACACACACACACACACACACACACACAGAGGGACAGACCGAGACGAAAAGAGTGTGTGTGGAAGCGGGCGCGCACGCCAGTGCATGTGTGTGGGGGAGAATAGAAGGGATAGCGGACAAAGCGATAGAAAGATGGCGGCTCTTTACTTATTTGTCTATCTACTCCACTGATTCCTTTATTTTTCGTTTGCTTTTGAGTATCTGTGCGGAGATACTTAGCATCTCTCTGATACAGATCGTGTTGAAAATTGCTTCTGACAGAATAGGTTTTTTACTGCTTTTTTTTCTTTCTGTCTCTCGCTTTGGTGAGTACATCTTAAATTTGTTATTAAAAAAAAAAAAGGCGCAAGTGTGGCATAACTTTCAAATTCGAGAGAGAGAGAGGGCGGAATCGAGGAGTGAAAGAGGTCATCTCTTTTTCATTTGTGGGTACGTAATTAAATACTTAACTCTAAAGTTTATCAGAGATGGCTTTGAAACTACTTTTCTGTGTTCTTATGACGTGTGATGACATGCCACGACGAGGATAGATCATAATAATAATAATAATAATGGATACTTATATAGCACACTATCCAGAAATCTGCTCTAGGTGCTTTACAAAAACGCTTTTGATAACATAAAACATTATATCTATGTTACATACACACACCAAAATGTGACCACACACACACACACACACACACACACACACACACACACACGCACGCACGCACGCACGCACACACACACTGCATACATACATTTTAACATACATGTGTATCTAACAGCTACCCTAACATATACACACACATAGGCAGGCACATACTTACATAAACACACATCAGAGATCATCAAGAGATACCTTAAATTATTTTCTGTTATCCAGCTTATACAAAATATTTGCATGCTGCAAGCATTCTCGTGAGAAAGAAATTCTTTGGATTCTTGGAGATGGGGCTGGGGGACAGTTATATTGGGTAGGAGAGGGGTGTGTGAGCAGGAAGCATCATTTGGTTCGATACGTGATGTGAAAAACAAAGACAATTATCACGAGAGACGAATCATGAGGAAGAAAAGAAACATGTGTGGCCGGCAGGGGGGTATGGGAGGGAACGAGAAGGGGGTGGGGAAGGGACAGAGTGCAGAAGACAATGGACTATTAATACAACCAGGTCAACGTGCTTCATGACTCATCCCCAACACTGAACGGGCAGACCGCTCAACAATTCTCACCTCCACCCTCCCCAGTCGCCAGTCATTAATCCCCACTTCCTCGTCGGCACAAGACGAGCAAATTCGCGCAGGAATTATCGCGCGAATTCCTATATTACCAGCGATCAGCACACGTGATGACATATAACATGGTTCTATCCACCACTGACTCTCAGCTGATGCAACCAAGACAATTGAATGCGCTTTGTTTCTCTCAAGATTGGATTACTGCAATTCTCTTCTGGCCGGCCTTCCCAAATATCTGTTAGATTTCATCGAATTCAGAATAACGTTGCCAGATTCATCTGCACAGCTTCTAAATTGGACCATGTTTCTCCTCTCCTTCAGTCTCCCCACTGGTTGCCCGTTTCTGATCGAATAGACTATAGGCTATCCATCCGACCTATGGACAGATCGTGTTCTTTTCAATCGCCAAAGACGTGGAACAAGCTCCCTGATAACCTCCGTCATTCTGACTCCTTTGCATCTTTCAAATCTGGTCTCAAAACTCACCTCTTCCCTCTAGCACAAAATATCAGCAGGAACACTGAGCAAGGTAATTCTGAAAGTAATAAATCACGACCAAGTTGGACATATTAAAGGGAGAAGCATTTCAACAGTAATAAGAACAACTGACGATGTCATAGAATACTTAAATCATACAGACAAGGCTGAATATCTGTTTGCTATAGATTATACAAAAGCATTCGATTCAGTTTCACGAAGTCTCATGTCTAACTCCAAAATGTTCGATTTGGCGAACAGATGAGAAAACTGACTCTCAATAACAATACATTCAGCAGCATAAATCATGGAGGGTGGGTCTCTCAAGCATTCCCCGTAACCTGTGGCATTAGGTAAGGCTGTCCCTTTCCACCTTTGGACTTCATACTATCCGTTGAACTACTGACAATTAAGATAGGGAATAGTAGTAATGTAACAGGAATCATATTACCAAACAACAAGGAACAAACTGAGGTGTTTTTCTGTTTTTCTGTTGTTGTTTTTGTGTGTGTGTGTGTGTGTGTGTGTGTGTGTGTGTGTGTGTGTGTGTGTGTGTGTTTGTTTTGTTTTGTTCTGCTTTTAAATAAAGCAACTAGCTGATGACACAACACGGTTTCTTCAGGATAAGGAAGACATGTGTGCCTCTTCTATCATTAGACAATTTTCAAAGTTTACACAACATTTAATGAGAGTTGTACTGTCTGTCCAATGATACCATTTATGAAGTTTTCAATGTGTTGCCAAAATATTTCAACATGGGGACATTCCTAAAAGAAGTGTTCGATGAAGTCTACTTTGTCCCTGCAAACTGTGACTGTGCATTTGTTGTCGTTTACTACTTTAATTTTGTGCAGTAAAATATTTCCTTCAATCTAATTTCCCTTGTGACTTTGTGAGGAATTGTCCATATCTGTTCGTTAACTTCAACACCAGGTTTTCTTTGCCAGCGCATGGTTTTATTTCATCCTTTTGTGTGTCTGGTATTTGTAGAAGAAAATTATTTTTTCGGCCAGGGAAGAAAGCCACGTGCAGAGCACAAAAAAGAAGAAAAAAAGAAAAAAACCCAAAAAACGAAAACAATATACTCTGTGGATATGCATGCAACTGAAGCAATACACACACACACACACATACACACACACACACACACACACACACACACACACACACACACACACGTTCAGTTGTGGCATAACCACTTCTTTGCGTAACCTGTGCTTGACTATATGTGTATGCATATGTATATGTACATAAATACATGCATGTGTATTCGTAGGTGTGCGCGCGTCTGTTTGTGCGTGCCATTGTGTGCGTATGTGTGGAGGGCAGCTGCTATGTACATATGTATGTTAAAATGTATGTATGCAGTTTGTGTGTGTGTGTGTGTGTGTGTGTGTGTGTGTGATGTTACAAAAGTATTTTGTAAAGCACCCAGAGCAGATTTCTGGATGGTGTGTAAGTATCCATTATTATTGAAATCATTATAAGTGTGCCGTTTGTAGACTGCGTGTTTAGGAACTTTAATTATGAAGCGGTTCTTTTGAGAATGTATTCACAAAATTGACTCCCGCTGCACGCCCATAACCTCCCGGCGCCCCGTGGGAAAGTGATGATAAAAAGGACTGGACCTGAACCACCCAAGACTGACATTACGCCACACATTAATTAAAAAAAATACCCAATACAGTTTGCCTTTACTCGATATTGTAATCGATACTTGAAATACTTAAAACATGAAGGGAACCCAGTTGTTTTCTGGACAAAGGTGTCAGTTTGAAGAGTTCCATCAAGATCTTTATTTCTTTATTTAGAATGTTCACCGGAAACATCAAAGAACTGGGCAAGGTGTAGTACAGCACGGCGAATCACAGAATGTTCACCGGAAACATCAAAGAACTGGGCAAGGTGTAGTACAGCACGGCGAATCACAGAATGTTCACCGGAAACATCAAAGAACTGGGCAAGGTGTAGTACAGCACGGCGAATCACAGAATGTTCACCGGAAACATCAAAGAACTGGGCAAGGTGTAGTACAGCACGGCGAATCACAGAATGTTCACCGGAAACATCAAAGAACTGGGCAAGGTGTAGTACAGCACGGCGAATCACAGAATGTTCACCGGAAACATCAAAGAACTGGGCAAGGTGTAGTACAGCACGGCGAATCACAGAATGTTCACCGGAAACATCAAAGAACTGGGCAAGGTGTAGTACAGCACGGCGAATCACAGAATGTTCACCGGAAACATCAAAGAACTGGGCAAGGTGTAGTACAGCACGGCGAATCACAGAATGTTCACCGGAAACATCAAAGAACTGGGCAAGGTGTAGTACAGCACGGCGAATCACAGAATGTTCACCGGAAACATCAAAGAACTGGGCAAGGTGTAGTACAGCACGGCGAATCACAGAATGTTCACCGGAAACATCAAAGAACTGGGCAAGGTGTAGTACAGCACGGCGAATCACAGAATCCGACCGCCGTCCTTACTTTTCGGTTCCAGAGGAAGGTTAGGTTTGGATTTCAAAGTGAGGGACGTGGACCTAAAAGAACAAGACCTGACAGCATTACATATCAGCCAGCAAAGACCTGACAGCATTACATATCAGCCAGCAAAGACCTGACAGCATTACATATCAGCCACCAAAGACCTGACAGCATTACATATCAGCCACCAAAGACCTGACAGCATTACATATCAGCCAGCAAACAAGCACAATACGTTAGGTCGGTCCTACAAAAAAGGCACACAGTGCTGTGTAGCGCAATAATCGTTCCGACAAATCTTAGAAAAGCACACATTTGTAAGCCGGTTACGCAATGTCCGTTAGAGGTTGTGTACCCATGCAGAAGCGATTAAATTACTGCAGCTATTCACTGTTTAATAATACGTGTATAAAATCGCCAGCTAGCGCGGTTTGTCCTTGAAAGGTAATGCACACCCTCTCCCCCATCAGTTATGCAGTGCGACGGCTCCTGACATATTTTCCGAACAGGCTGACAGACGGACAGACACCATGGTACAGCCCTCCACTCTGTGGTACGGACGACAGAACAAAGCACAGCCAGTCCTGGACGAGTCTCGGTATTGGCCCAGTATGGGGCCTTGATCAGCTGTGAGACGGATAGGGAGTGGGGTGTACAAGGGCGGGATCGTGGCACACTGTTCCACAGGATATACTGGCCAGGGTGTAAATGAAGATTGATGACATTAGCAATCCAAAACAAGGTGACAACAGCCAGCAGTGATTACCGCCCAGTTCCCGACACCTCCACTCCTCCTCTTCCATGTTCAATGATTCAGCGGCCCTTTCCAATTTCCGTGTCGGTCCCTGCCAGCTAAAACCAAGACCATCATCGCCACAACACACATTGGGTTCCCTGGACTGCATAATGTGGCGTGAACCACCCCTACCCGCCTCGTCCCCCAAGCCACTCTGCAGGCAGATGTTACATCCATTTTTAACGATCTCTCCCTATTCGTCGTTTGTTTGTTGCGCAGCGGGGAGCGGAGAGAGAGGGGGTAGGGGAGGGGGGGTTCAGGAGGAGGGTGGGGGTGGGGTGGGGGGCGTAGAAATGATGAAAAGCCGTGGTTGTACACCTGATAAATCACACTGATGACTCTCA
>JAAQRG010108282.1:0-42421 GCA_011634625.1 Babylonia areolata | reverse complement strand
AAAAAAAAAAAAAAAAAAAAATCACACACACACACACACACACACAGACACACACACACACAAGCAGAAACATGAACACAAGAAAATATTGAAAGAATCAAGTCTCAATCGAAAAAAAAAAAAAAAAAACACCAAAAAAACCTAGACCACTAGCAGATTCACACCGACAAAGACTTGCAACATAAAAGCAATAAATGTTATTGGAAATACATTAACATAGCCTAAATGAAGCATCATAATTATGTAGCTCACACAATCAAATTTCAGATATCAATAGAACAAGCACACATCAGAGAGACAAAAAAAAAAAAAAAAACACGAATGTATGTTAAAAGTATGTATGAGTTGGAGACAATATATCGGTCAGATAGTCCAGTGAGTTACCTGTAAATTTGTTTGAAGTCCACGAAAAGAAAAGTTTTATATGCCAGTTTAGAGGTGGTGATACCGCCTTTATCTTTGATGTATTTTTGCAAGGAGTTCCACCGTGTTCCACTGAGAACGCAAGCATTGACAACTACTATGTCCAGTTATCCGCTCAGCCGCCACCTCACCCTCACCCCTTGGTCATTTATTCTCTCCCTTGTTTTCCGTTCCTCGCATGACACTTGATTTCTTGTGTCCCTATTTCACTGGTACACTCGATCCAAACTGCCAAACGAGTCAAGTTCTATCGTGATGATCGTTAATATTATCCAATATAATAGTCAACATCACGCATGCTTAAAAAATAAATAAATAAATAAAATGTCCCCCTTCTGTACTGTCCTTTTCCCTTCACCTCAGTTCCCCTCCCCCTCCCCATCCATCCCGCCATTCTCCCTCTGTTAGATACGAACTAAAAGCAAAACGGAGCACCAATGGGTACAGGTTTAGAAGGGGTTAAACTAACAACGACAGCCAGGTGAACGAGGATGCAGGACAATCCCTTGGAAGATTCTCCGAGCTTCAGTATTTCTCCGTTCACAGTCAGGTGTCACTGGACCTCCCGCCCACATTTCGAAAGGGCGACAGGACTGGGCTGTTCCTGCAAAGTCAATCTGCCTGGGGAATCAACAGCTCAAAAGGGCATGCTGATGGCAAACAGCCAGTCCCCATTTCTCATGGTCTGGGTTGCACTGACGAGTGAGCTTAGTTTGCTTTGCGTTGAGAACTTTCCTACGTTGATGCAAATTCCATGGACTTTTGGGAAAACCCCTCACGCTTAGCACATTTTAGCACTGCTAAGATCACCCGTGTTTCCCAGCTGTGGGATATGTACCCCACTGTCCACATGGTCGGCCAAGTAACGGGAGTGAGGGGGAAGTGAATGGCAACCCCCTTTTTCCTGCCAACCAAACAGCCAACACCAAGAACCAGAGCACTGTTCAACTTGACCTAAGAGTGAATGCTAAATTCCTAATAAATCGTAAAACCCCACTCTCCACGTGCCAGGGGATGAAGGGTGGCTGTGTGGGAGACCTGGGGTACGACATGAAACGCGACTGTAACTGACAATGATGACAAATCAATTATGCGACTGGTGAGCAGACATCATCATTGCTGCTTTGAACAAGAAGCTACAAAATTAATGTGATAGTAGCCTGTATTCATCACAGTGATAGGTCACAGCTTCAAACTTTTAATTAGCTTAACAGTAATTCTTTAATTAAGCATGGTACACATCAAACTGAAACACGACAAATCCATGGCATGCAAATTACTGCTCCTTTTTACATGTATATATTTTATGTGAAAATTGCTGTTATCTCAGCCGTTTAATCATCTGTGTGTGTGTGTGTGTGTATGTTGGGGTGTAACAGTTGTAGTATTGAGACAATGTTACTTTGTGGGTTTTGAGCATTGTGTTTTTTATAATATTAATGATACTGTTTTACTTGTTTCTACTACTTTGCATGTGCTTTCTTGTTTCACTTTAGGTACTGGATTTGTAAAGCACTTAGAGCTTGCTTGTGCTTGAATTACAGCGCTATATAAAAATGAAATATAATAATCATTACTATTATCATCAAAGCAACCCCTACACCACCCCCTATAAAGGCGGCTTATGAAAACTGACCTCCAATGCTGTAGCCCAATATGGACTGTTTTCACGCTGGCTTTACTTATTTTCTCCCCTTCAGTGCCATGCATGTACATAGTTTCTGGACCAAGCTTGTTTGAATGACAGGTGACTACCAACTTGCTGGTAGCCATGGACTTTATGGTGGCTGACAGCTCCACATGCAAGCTATTCCCAAAACCGCTTAGGGGAAATATATTAGGTTCGGCTAGCTTTCTGTTTCGTTTCCACCAACAATGGAAAATAAGCATCAAACTGAAAGTAGAAAAAAAAAAGAAAAAAAAGAAGAAGAAAATTGTGGCTTCTCAACTTGAAGTCCAGCATAACTAATTAGTGGAGGCTGTCAAACTGACACAGGACATATTGTCTCCACTTCTGAGGGATGTTTCCTCAGCCTGCTTTCCTGAATGGACAACTACTGCAGTCAGTTTGTTGTGTTTGCTGACTTGGAACAAGTGGTACTGAAAAATAATTTAGATTACAAATTTTGTATTCAAGTATTTTAAGTTCAGTTCTGCACTGATATTTTGTATCCTCTTCTCAACCTCAATCCGATCATTATCAAAGAAAAAAAATTCCAAGTATTTTCTTGATCTTGGCGAAGTGGTGGCCTGCCAGTAATGTGCCCAAGTAGGAAGCGAGTGTCAAAGGGTTCAGTTCCCATCTGGACTGGTATTTTTACTGCCCCTCAACTTGTCACTTAGTGGTGGTTTGAGTATTACTATTAGTTTTCTTTACATGTGACAATAACCTAACATTATGTGTGCAGTTAGAACCCATGGCAACAAGAGTTATTCCTGGTAAAATACAGTGGTAAAATCCATTTTGATAGCATAGGAGAAAACATATACCCAATAAGAAAAACAAACAACAAAAAAACAAACAAACCCAAAAACAACAGTGCCAGATTATGGTAGCAAACACTAAGCAGCCAGAATTATGTGCAGAGAAGTCTGCTGTAGCTGAAGTATAATACAATACAGACAATAAAACCAACCACCAAAGATGTGACAGATCATTCTCAATTCACACACACACACACACACTGAAGACACAGATGTGCACATGAACACACAGAGCCAGTTTCCAAGATTAAGTGATACTTTAATACAAACATGAAAGATTCTTTACAAACGATTGCACACAGAAGTTCATAGGTTGGTTTCATTCACAGTGGTTTCACAGTAAATCATGCCTCACATATTCCCACACTGCATGGGTGCCTGTTCTCTCTGGAAGACATTGTCTGATCATCCATGCAGACCTCAAAACACAATCTTTTTCACTGGAGAGAAGTCAGTTACTGTCAATGAATCGAAAAGGTTATTCTTTTTTTTTCTTTCGAATACAACTTTTTGTGTACTCTTGTTTAAATAACTTTGTTCACAGAAAAAGCCAGTTCCACTTTGTGAGGTTCCAAATAAATGAGGAGGACTGTACTGAAGTAAAGGTATGAAGTTTGCCCACACTAATCTTTTGAAACCTCAACATGGCAAAGACTGTGTTTGTTCTTCAAAAGATCACACAGCAGTCACGTATCAGGAACTGAAATATTCTCCAGATGAAAAAGACTGAAATCAAATGCTGATAGTAACTATGGCCCATGGTTTGTTCCATGGCATACTTCTATCATTGGCATTTTATTTTGTCATGATTTTAAAAGCTTCCTTTACACTCAGTATTAAGTTCAAGACAATTCTTCTTGAATTTTTCTTCTTTGTTTTTCTTTTTTTAATTATCACACACAAGAAAAGTTAAAAAACCATACAAATATATGACATGCCTGTACATAAATAAATGAATTAGCTTAATCATGCAACCTAATGATGTTAATATAATCAAAATGATCTAAAGCTTATGTATATATAAAAAAAAAGAAAAGAAATCGTTGAAAATCTATGATTACAAAGAAGAAAAAAAAAAAAAAAAAAAAAAAAACCCACCTGCAAGATAAGTTAAATAAAACACATGTTCACTCAACTGGTACTGGATACCAACAATAAACTTCCCTTTTTTCCTCTCTTCAATTGGCAATGGATACCAATTATAAACTGCCCTTTTTTCTCATTTCTGGTGATAATATGAAACATGAGGGAAAAGTCCTAAATGGTAAGATAAGTGAAGAATAAAAAACCTTACGCAAAGGCATACCAAACTGGGGAATTGATCACAGATGTGAAATGAGAAAATATGTCACTCCAGCTAGCACAATACAATAATCCAAACTGACGTGTTTGACCAACACATTTAAGTTTACTTTTCACCCAGCTCACTCTTTTTGCTGAATTTCAAAAAACACAAAAAACACAAAAACAAAAAAAAACAAAAAAAAAAAACCCCCACCAACAACTCATTCTTACTAAGCAACTATAAATGACTCAGATCTTCACAGTTACCTTTTTTCTTTAAAAGAACAGAAGACATTTCTCAAATCAATGAAACAAAGATGATCACACGGGTGTTTCTGTGTATTTCAGATGCACACTCACACTCAGACACACACACACACATGTGCTCACACATGTATACATGAGAGTATACACATGTTTCCATGCAGGTAACTGCAAGCAAATACAATGTTTATGAGTGAAGAACTGGGTAAAAATCACAAGCATTGAATCAGAAAGGTCAACCGTCAAGGCACCCAAAAGCAGGCATTGAAAAAAAAAAAAAAAAAAAAAAAGTATGGGGAGGGGAGGTATGATTACCAAGAAGCACAATAATCTAGAGTATAATTTTTTTTAAACCAACCTAATCCTCCCAATTGTCCACAAACTGCAGTTTGAAAGATCCTAAAATCAACATTAGTTCTGTGAACAGCTGACTAAGGGAGCTAACTGACAAATGAACTGAGTGGACCAGCCCCTCACCCAAAAAATCAAAACCTCCCCCCCCCCCTTCCAAAAAAAAAAACCAAACAAAAAAAACAACCCAAAACAAAAACCCACTGCAGTAGCATCTAATTTTGCATATTTTGGATATATTGCATTTGGCAAAAACAAGGAAATATGCCTGAATGTTTTTCTAATTTTAGATTTCCTGTTAGTTTCTTCTCCATCCACATTAATCACCTTATCACAAACAATAACACATGAACCATGAAATCTTAAGTCGCATGAGCACCACAGACAAAAAATTAAATAAGGGATGCGTATGACCACAAATAAAGGGAGGGTGGGTGCTGGGAGCGGGTGGGGTATGTGGGAGAAACAAGCCTCTGACCCTGAGAGAGAGAAATACCTAGGTGATGTGCACAACCGCACTGGAGGAAGAAGTTAATTAAATTCAATGAGACTGAAGCATTTGAAACCATATCAAATGTCAAAAAGATATCAGACTGAGATGAGAAAGCAAATGGATAGTGGCAGACAAGAGAACTGTTGGAAAGAAAAGTTTCTTCAGCAAGGAGGGAAAGGATGGTCAAATCAATATGGAAAACATGTCTACATTTGTACAATATAGTTATATACTGTTACTTTATTATCAAATTATGTTATACTGTATTACCTTCTTGGTAAACATGAAGATGTACACAAGCACACATGACCCAATGATGAATAAATTCAATATATTTCTGGGTGGTCTTTTTGCCTCTTTTCTTTGCAATATAGAGTTCAATTGCATTCACATTCACAAACTTTCTCTAACATTCAGCAATCTACCCATTTTAAAGTGCACTGTATTTGAGAGACAAAGAGAGATAGTGAGTCAGACAGACAGATCATAGAGACAGAGACAGACATGAAGATGAACATCAATAACTCAAGCCACTAAGGAAAAAACAAAGGAACCAAACAATGACATTGCACTCTCACACCACACATAAAGCCCAAGAGCCTCCTTCCCCCTCAAACTAATACTTGAAACCATTTTTTTTTTTTTTTTTTTGAAAGAAAGAAAGAAAAAACAAAAAAACAACAACCACAAAACCATATTTTGAACACACATTCCTACATATAAAAAGCTTAATACTGCATTGATAATAGTAATAAGGTAGATACTAAATCTACGTACACTGTGCAACAGGTAGCATTTACAATAGCACAGTCAAGATCAGTCCATCCTCAGATGTTCATACTGGATATTATATGGACACACAATAATATTCATAATATTTCCTAAAGTAAACTCAAACAGTATTCCCAAACTTTTATTTCTTTTATAATTTGGGAGCAGCTGAACTTCTATCCTTACATTTTCTCTGCTCTCTCTCCTCTCAGGTTACATACTGACATTTTCTCTGCTCTCTCTCCTCTCAGGTTACATACTGATATGTACATGCTGAGCGAAAAAGTGAAATACTGATATTAAATACCATTGTCCCTCATTAATATCCTTACAAAATGCACAGGGGAAAAAAGTGAAAGCAAACCAATTTCTCAGCCCCCCACCAGAACACAAACCAGTCACTGCTACTACAGTTTACTGTCAGCACACACATACACACACAAATACTAGAACTGTAAGTAGACTGTAAGATGTACATCCATCTATGTTACACATGGAAAAAGCAACGCAAAAACAAATGGAGTGGGAATTTTATACAACCATTTGCCAAAAGTTTAAAAATAAATCAACTCCGAAGACAACCCCCTCCCCCTTTCCAACCAATCAAAAGCCCTTTCTCACAGCACCATCAGCAGTGTTTTTTTTTCCTTTCTTTATAATTTATATTTACTGCAATTTGCTTTTGGTACTAGTAACTTCAATGTTAAAAAAAAAGAAAAAAAGAAAAGAAAAAGGAACACTGTGAAAATACTCCAGATATAGTAATGATATTGAAGGCATCACATTATAATATCACTATTTTCAGTGTTGCACACGATTGTTAGATGTGCTTGTTTGGTCTCTAACCATTCAACTAACATATTTATTTTAGTAAAACTGTGTACACAAAACCTTATGCAACAGTATATCTTGTAAAATGCATATATACATTGGTAAAATCTTATACAAACATACACTGTAAAGTATTGGCAGTGTAAAATGTCAGTATCCAGTATTTAAATGCACACCCTAAGAAGTAAGGTACTGTCTATACAGTACTATTAAAATACATCTATTATTTAACATATTTTATTGAACGTTTTAGGTCACTTTCTTGCAATGAGACCAACTATTCTTTTGTATTCTGAGAAATTCACTGTATGATGTAATACAGTGGACAAAAATTCTGAATAATAAAATTTTGTATGTCTGTCTGATCTCTGATGAGAATGTACTCCATGCAATGAAATTTTTATGACATAAAGGTAAAGAAGGAGAGAGAGAGAGAGAGAGAGAGAGAGAGAGAGAGAGAAAACATTTTTTGTTACTTTATCTAGATTTCTTTATAAATTCTTATACTGCTGATTAATAACCTTGCATCTACTTTTTTGTTTCCATTACCTTTAAAGCATGTGTAACAAGACAAAATAGCCACACACAAAAAAAGTTTTTCTTCAGAACATGAGACAACCAAATGCGGTATTCGCACGGCAAATCAAAACCAGTGACACACAGAACTGACCTGCAATCCAAAAATATATGCAACCATGCATACAAAGTCAATGCATAAAATTCATGGTCAGTGATAAATGATTTTAAGGCTGAAAAGTCACTTTTGCTGAGACAGCAATTCAAAGTGTCTCATTCATTTCTTGTGAGATATTCATCCTCTTCTCTACTGAGAACACACACAACAGTACACAATGAACACATGCAACTACAATAGGCTTCTATTTCCAAAATAAATTGGAAAATAAATACTGAAACAAACAACATGAAACTAACAATGTAGTGCCTAAATCAGACAATGAAACAGCTGACACTAAAAATCTGTTATCTAAAACTTCAGATAATGATATAGTTTTGATCTGCCCAGAGTGAAAACTTGAGCTGTATTAAGGTACTAAAAATCAGAATCAGGCTTCTAAAAACTACTGATATGAAAAATCCCATATGATGTTTCACTCAAAAATGTTAAAAGTCAAATCTTCAGCACAATGACTCACATGACTAAATTAATCTCCTTTTCCTGGCAGCACCAAAAATGGTTAGTACTTCTTTTTTTCTACATTGATCTTAAAGAAAAAAAAAAGGGGGGTTGATTTCAATACTTGAATACTGTCACAGAAGAAAAAAGTATTCATACACGGCTACTTTTTAATAGTCCAAAAGCAAGGAAAGAGAAAGGAAACTGAGAACCAATTTTGTTTATATCACCATGTGCTGGACATGTGATGTTGATATTGTGATACATGTAACTGTAATGGAAACCATATTGCCAAAGAATAAATTTGGACAGATTATCTCTCTTCCACCTCGTGTGGCAAACAGAGTACATCTCTGGTGACAAGCAGAGAACAACAATAAAATCCCTAACACCACCTATTACAGTATCAGTCTTATCCAATCTCTCACTCCCTTTAATTTCAAACAACTTTTTTGGTAACTTGAGGTCTGAGAATGGGATTCTGTTTTGGGTTGGGGGGGTTTTTGCCTGTTTTTGTGGCATAGACCCACACATTTATCAGGCCTCAAGAGCCCATATAAGGTAAAAACTTTTTTTTTTTTTTAATGGCGCTTAACAAAAAACAACAACAACCACCCCCACCCCCCTCCGAAAACCTGTTGTAATTAACTTAAACCATTTAACACACTTCAAACAGGGTGCTTCTGTTCCTATCTAATAAAAATGGACTTGTATAATGAAAAGATTTTCTCTTAGTCTAAAACATGACTGGATGGTATCTGGTAGAGAAATGTTTTCTGAGGAAAAAATCAAATGACTGTAGGATATCAAAGTAAAGATGTCCATGCATATGAAGCCTAGCTAACATCTTATCCAACTACTTGTATCGGTTAAGAATTACAGAGAACATGATTGTCTACTGAATGAGAATAAAAAGCAATATAAAGCAGTAAATTCATGAGACTATTTCAGTTGAAAAGATATAGCAAGCCCACATCACAATCAAGTGAAAGATTCAAATGCAATCATTATCAATGCTGAGAAATTACCCTTACTTCACTGCGAGCATGCTCATATCCGTACAAGACCACAACAACCAAGTTAATGATGGTTTCTTCAAAATGGCATTAATTATTTATATCTGCGATAACGGAACTACAGACATGAGAAAACAATACTTCACGATTCAGCTTTACTCTTACAATATAATGAAATAATGACCTGTGACATCATGATTCCCCTTATGGAGCAGTGAAAAGCATCCTTTAATAGGATGCTGATGTATACCAACACATTTTCGAATGTTGTATCCAATTAAAAGGAAAACATGTTCCAGAATATCTTAAAAATTCAAGCTAAAAAAAAAATCAACAAAGTCAACATCACATGCATGTTGCATCCAAAGAGGACTGGGGATGAAGGGGGGAGGGGGAAGGAAGGGCTGAAGAAAAAAAAAAAGAAAAAAAAAGCTAGAAGTAGTAGGACCAGAAATTCACTGAAATCACAAGAACCAAGCAGTCATGCTTTCAAATATCTTCATGGAACAGCTGAGTGGCCAAAATCTCCCCGGTGACAATAGTCTGGCAGGACACAGTCACCAGCTTCTTTTTCTGCGGGGAGCTGGCTGTGCTGGACACCACAGAGTCACTTCCATTCGAAAGGGTGGAGTTAGGCGCAGAGCGGGGGCTGTCCCCAAGGACCGAACGATTCATGAAGTGCCGTTCAGCCACCATGGAGAGCCGAGGGGAGATTTCCTCGTCATCACTGAAATGGATGTCGTCCGGGTCCTTCATGCCCTCCAGCTCTGCGTGATGGAAGTTCCAGACCGGCACTACACCCGCCCCACTGGGTGCGGCGTCAGAAAAGGAGTAGTTGATGCCCCCGATACTGAGAGGGGTGGCCGCCGTGGAGGGCTCGGTGCTGTCATCCAGATCTGGGTAGATTCGGCGAATCTCATCATTCATTGTTCCCATGGGAGTGTCTGGTTCCTTCACCACACCATCTAAAGGTATGTCCAAACGGGCAGCCACCTTCTCAATCAGATCCTCAATGGACTCGTTTTCTTTCCACACCTTTGTTGCTCTCCACCGTGCTCTGCTGCCTTTAGGGGCTGGGATGGCATCAAAGCACACCATCTCTCCCACCTTCAACAGCTTATTCAGATCATCAATGTTCTTTCCAAAAATTGTGCGGTCTATGAACACATGTTCATGCTTTCCAAGATCAATAATGCCCCATAACTTAGCCACATGGAAAATCTTTCCTTTGCGGTTGGTCACGGTTGGTTTGTTCTGCGCCTGAGGGCGGCTGCCTGTTATTATGACATTCAATCGAGTATTTTTTATCACAGACACAGTTTCATCTTCAGAGATGTTAAAAATGTTGTTATGTGATTGGATGAAACGCTCCAGCTCCGGTTTGCTCCAACCAATTGTGTTGCGTAGTGACTCTGGAGCCTGAGAGAAGTGGCCTGAGAGACTGTTGACCTTCATGTCTCCTTTCTTGTCAATGACGCTCTTGATAAACATGACCGCCTTGTACTCATTGGCTGTCATTGTGATGGGGCCTGGCTTGCCACTGGCTGATACAGCAGCTGCCACCTTGGATTGAGGTAAGGTGGGCTTCGTGTTGGGTACTTCCAAAGACTTGGGCCGACGTTTGGTTTTGGGCGTGTGCTGAGCATGACTAGGAAAGCTGACAGGTCGTTCTATAACCAGTGGCATCTCCTCTCTGCCTTCAATGCTGGGATCGGCTGCATTGCTGCGGATGTTATCCTTCAGGCACACCAGTTCATCTTTCACCTCGAAAATGAGTGGATGCCTCAGCAGCCAAGCATGGAACTCGTTTTGAGGCCCAACACATTCCCTGATGTCGGGAGTGGCTTGTGATAGATGACCCGCCAAGCTTTTCACCGGCATCCACTTCTCTCCTTTCTTTAGAAGTTTGCCACGAAAGTACTGCACCGCTTCCGTCTCCACGGAAACGTCAGGTTGGCTTTGGTTGGAGGAGGAGGCTGGGCTGCTTTCACGAAAATTCCCTCCAAGAGGAGCTGTCCCGTCGTTCAAGCTGACAAGATTCCCGTTGACTGTGAAGAGAGACGGGTACTTCAAGAGAAACTTGCGAAGGCCTGCCTCATTCCCCCCAGCACTTGTCCGCATCTCCTGCGTGAAATTGCGACTCCCAAAGCGACCTGCCAGCTGGCTGACAGTCATGGGAGTGTTGCTGTACATGAGGATCTCCAAGAAGTACAACATAGCCTTGTGTCCTGGGTCGTCAGCCATGTTTGCTGGGTCTGACAAGCTGGAAAGCAGGTGAAAGGTGTCAACAAATGCAGCAAAGCTGAGCGCGGGAATGGGCTGATCAGACCTTCGTCTTTACATCAGCAGTGTGAGCGGGATGACCTATCCTGTAACAGAACAAAAACCACAACTGTTACAGCACTACATACAAAATGATACATGGTTAAACTGCCAATGACATCTGATCACAGTCCAACTTCACATCATCAAGAACCATCCAGCAAACCTTCAATGGATACATTTCAGGAATATGCCGGTTAGCTGTCTGATGCTTACACATGATTATATGCAATATAGTGATCAAAACAAAAATACCCGAGATGCATATTTCAAGAGTTAAACTGTTATTTGGCAGCTAGCTGATTCTGTTTCCTTGAAAATCAATGACTATTTCTAAGACATCAACCCATGTCATTACTGTTGACATAAAAGATTCAAAAACAGATGGAAAGGGAAAAAAAAAAATCTTTAATGTACAGTAATAATGCAGCACTAGATTTGTTTCCTCTGTGACACTTCACAAGCTCTAAGCTTTAAACCAGTCTCTTTTGCGACTGTTAATGTTACTATTAAGCATAAATCAATGAGCCTCTTTGCTACTTTGTATGTGAACATAAGCTTTAAAAAGTAAAGCCAAGTTTATGGATTTTAGTGAATCATGACTGTGATCATCAGTGTGTATGTGTGCATATATTCGATAACAGATTAATTTTAGTCACTCTAATAATGTTTAACACTAACAGTAACAGGCATCCATCATTATCATCACTGGTATGACTGTATGGGCTCCATGATCTTGATTTTCATATGAGTCTACAACTCTACTAATAGTTGTCCAAATGATAACACAGTTAGTGAGTGGAGTCATGGCCTAGTGCTAACGCATATGCAATAGAATCTTAGTGCATGGGATCGAATCCCACATTCGCAAATATTATCTCCCCCTCCACTTGACCTTGAGTGGTGTTCTGGACACCATTCATTTGAATGAGACGATAAACCGAGGTCCCGTGTGCATCATATATTTAGCACATGTAAAGTACCCATGGCAACAAAATGGTTGGCCCAGCAAAATTCTGTAGAAAAACCCACCTTGGTAGGAAACAAACATGCTTCTTAACTAAAGGTAAAAACAACAAATCTTTTAAAACTATATTATTAAAAGGAAAGAAAAAAAAGGGCAGTGCTGCGGTGGTGCAATGCACACTTCCTGGGGAGAGTAGCCTCTATTTCGCACAGGGAAATCTGTTGTGATGAAGAATAGAAAACAATCTAATGCAAACATTGAAACAGTGAATCATCTGTGCAAGTATTAAACATTAACCGGTTCTACACAAAGTATGTACATCATTCATTCAATGATCATATAATATAATTAACTACACGATTCAGTATTCTCCGTGATACTGCCTGAAGCAATTTTCATTTAACCCAGACTCAACCAACTAACCAAACTGATAAAACATCAAAAGCCAACACAGGGCATTTTCTGCTGCTGCTGAATGTTGTGGAAGATGAAGTCAACGACGACCTGAAAACTTTTCTTTTAATTTAACTGCTGTCGTCACTTTAGTTACAGTTATGAGTAACAATAATGTCAGCTGATGTTCGGCTTTACAACCGTCAGCACGTGGTGATAAACTGCTGGTAGCTGGTGCTGAGGCATTAGTCATCCAACGATACATCGTTTCACACACAATCTGTAGGAACTTTTTGAGCTCGACCCTCAGTTTTGCGATTAACATGACGCATTAAATTATACAAATAACGAGTTTAATCGAACTTATCAAGTAAGACGTACTGCAAAGTTACAATCCACAGAAAATGGAAATATACGATGGCTGACTTCTGAAGTATGACATCATTGGAATCTGCTTACAGCAGAGGCCCTGCCGTCACGAGAACTTTTCTCGAATTGCAAAAAATATGAAGTGACATTCTGCACATATTTACCACACAATGGTCTCAAAACACTTTTCAGTTATACCAGTACGCAATTATGTGCTATTCTGTAGTTAGATCAGTGGTATTCGCATTCCAGATTGCTAGGTAAACTTACTTTATAAGTCGCCGAAACATGCAACGAAGTTGACGAAAGCAGCCATCTTGGAAAGGTGCCCTAGCATTACCCACAATCCCTCTTTCCATCTTTGCGCAGGTGCATTTCATTAGTCGCCATCTTGGAGCCGAAATTTGAACAGGAAAACTCTGTGGCCGGCGAGTTGAATTTTTTTTTTTGCTGCAGTCGGATGGGAATTCAAGTCATTTGGAAGTCTTCTGGCGCTATGGAAATGCGCCAAACCTGAATCATGTGGTGGATATTTGCATATTTGTTCTGGCTTCTCCGCAATCTCTTTCTTGAATTTGTTTTCTTCATTCTTGTGGATCTTGTGGCCAAAGCTCCACTGAGAGAAGCAACGTAAGTACTTTGACGACTTTATCACCATTGTTTTTGTCCCCAATCCAATTAGTACTGTTGTGCTTATTTAGTAGGGGGCTTGTTCAGTTGAAATTGTACAAACCTGTTGAGCACCTCTTTCTCTTGACTGTTTCTTCTTGTCAGTACTGATAGTGGACATGTGCGCTGTTGAAGTGTTAAAATGGTGAACATTTCAACGTGGTCGGTTGATGTCATTGTCAAGATGATTTTTTTAAATTTTATTGTAACCACTCCTTTATGAGTATTTATAAGCAGTGTGAATATTTTGATGTATGCATTTGAGTGCGGCCCTGACAAAATCAGTCCTCATCCTGAAAAACCTTGCCCCTGATATATCTCCAGTCCTTACAATGATCTATCAGTCCTCTCTTGACACTGGTTATGTCCCTTCTGACTGGAGATATGCAAACGTTGCACCAATATACAAGAAAGGAGAACACTACAACCCAGCTAATTACCGCCCAGTCTCTCTGACCTCTATCCCCTGCAAAATTCTGGAACATGTCATCATCAGTGCTCTCATGTCTCACCTAGAATCCAACGAAATCTTATGTCAAGAACAACATGGCTTTCGCAAGTTTCGGTCCTGCGAGACACAACTACTCAATTTTGCAGAAGAACTGTTTGGTACTGTAGAGAAAGGAAATCAGGCGGACGTCATCATTATGGACTTTGCGAAGGCCTTTGATAAAGTAAACCACAGCCTCCTCATCCACAAACTGAAACATTACGGCGTCCAAGGAAAGATCAACAAATGGATAGGAGCTTTCTTGAAAGACCGGCAACAATCGGTGGTAGTGGAGGGCGCAGCTTCCAGCCGGGTCTGTGTGAAGTCTGGGGTCCCACAAGGCTCTGTTTTAGGGCCAGCGCTATTTTTGGCGTACATCAATGACTTGCCAGAAGAACTCTTCTCACTGACACATATGTTTGCTGATGACACAGCTGTCTACCATTGAAAGGCCTCCAAAACTGATCAAAACTTACTTCAGGAAGACCTCAAGAAGCTAGAAGCATGGGAGCACAGCTGGGACATGGCTTTCCATCCTGGAAAATGTACTATTCTCCCAGTTACAAAATCATCCTGTCCTGCAAAATCCGACTATACCCTCCACAACCATATCCTAGAAACTGTTTCTACCTCAAAATACCTAGGTGTTACCATCACAAGTGATCTCAGCTGGGACCTGCACATCAACACCATTTGTGCAAAAGCCAATAAGACCCTCGGCCTCCTCAGAAGAAACCTGAAGATCCCAGCAGTGCGCCTCAAAGAAACAGCATATAAGACTTTCGTCAGACCAATCTTGGAGTACGCGTGCACCGTATGGACCCGCATACCCAAGACAACATCAAGAAGATCGAAGCTGTCCAGAGACGAGCAGCACGGTTTGTGGTCAACCGGTACCACAACACATCTAGTGTCACCGCAATGATCGACAGACTGCAATGGCCGACTCTGCAGCACAGACGGAAGGTAGCTAGGCTTGCCATGCTACGGAAAATAATGGATGAAGAGACGATCGTTGACAAAAACTGCATCATGCCAGCCCCACTCAGACAAAGAAGGAAACATTCTCGCCAGCTCAACCAGATCCGGAGTAAAACCCAATACAGGCAATATTCCTTCTTCCCCAGAACGATACGTGACTGGAACAACCTGCCTGAAACAGCTATAGCAGCAAACACCTTGGACACCTTTAAGTCTAGGGTGCCCCCCAATCAGTAGTTAATTAGATAACAGGTCCCGTACCCCCCCCCCCTCCTCCTCCTCCTCCCCACCCCCTCTCTTACCCTAATATTTTTGTTTTTTTTAAATTTATTTCTTGGGCCCTGCTGTCTTAGATCAGCAAGGGACCGGCTAGCTCGGAAGGGCGAAAAGTGAAGTGATAGTAGCCTGCCGGAGAACCCACTTAGAGTAGGACTAAGTTTTCATCCTCACTAATAGGTCTGTCACTTTCTGTAGCTTTTCTTTCATCGCAACCCAACAAAAATGGCGTAAAAATCAAATTGATGATTGTGGCCATCAACGCAGTGAAAGTGAAAGACTGTAACTTACAGTGGATTGATTGTGGGTGGTTGCCCTGTATCTATAGGGATTACCACAGGATTATAGACAGACAAGACAAGTGTATATTATATAAATATAATCAGTTACAATTACATGTCAAAGTAGTATGTTAGTTGTGTTGTGTGAGGTCTGTGTATTTATTTAGTGATTTAACAGTGTGGGACCGTCATCCATGAAAGAAGGAAGGGGTACCCAAGCTGTGATTGTGTAAAATCATTTGTGACAGAATACTGAATAGTCAATGATTGATTGTTTGACAGGATTTTTTAGATATTTCATTTTTATTTATTGAATGTTTATGTCAGTTTATTTATTGATTTGATGATTTTTTTCCTCAAGGCCTCACTAAGTTCGTTTGGGCTACGCTGCTGGTCAGATATTGCAGATGTGGTGTAAAGTATATGGATTTGTTTTAATACTGATGCTTCCTTGAGTAACCGACCTGAACTGAACTGAACTGTACTAATGGGGGGACCTACAGAAAAAAGCACTTGAATAGTTATTGTAATTCTATCCTTATTCCTGAAAAAAAAAGAAGAAAAAAAGGGGACCTTAATGCAGCAATATCTAGGCTAGATCACTCCCTGGCGAGCCTAAAACGCTCCCTGGGAGTAAACCCCAACAGGTCAACAAAATGTCTTTTTGTCTTGCAATCCATATTTCTTCCTCTGTGTGACTGGCGAAGTGAACTCATCATCACTTGTTGTGAACACTACTGGCTCTTTTTAAATTATGGTAGAAATAGACTGCTTTGACTCTGAGAAATCTGGCAATCTTGGATCATGTGCGTGTGCATTTAACTTGTGCTGGAAATCTCGAGCAATGCCAAAGGCAATTGATGTAGGCAAAAGCAGCAAACATGTTGTCCTCTATTTCTTCAGTTTATAGCCTCCATTGCTACAACCGAACTCTGTATAGTGAAGTGCTATCATATGCATGAGAAGGGGGAAAAAAGGGAAAAAAAGAAGCAAAAAGTATATATATATATATATATATATATATATATATATATATATATATATATATATAACACCAGAAGCCAGCTGTTTTGCACATTCTGTCTCTCTCGATCACCTTTGTTGCTTGCAATTTCAGCCCAATCAACTTAGAGAATGTAGATCATGTGACACACCACTTAATTAGTATAAGTCATGTAAACAATGAACTCTCCAATGGTTTATTGATTATGATATATGGTGCCAGTGCCACGAAAATGTTTGTTGAAACCAGTCTAAAACATCACACTTTGACTAGATATCTTTTAACTTAACGAAAATGACTCGAGTTTCTGGTTACTTCTCAGTTAATGGGTGCAATGGGACCAAATGGTTAGGAAGCTCGATTCTCACACCAGGATCTTGGAGGGAGATGAATCGGGATTTTTATTAATCCCCTTGATTTATATATGTAAAATTGAAGCATGCAAGTTACAGATAATCATTATAATTTATATAATCAGTGTTCGTGTTCAATGGATTATGGTAACATGAAAATACCGGGTTAAATACCCTGAATGCACCGATCACAACAAAGGCATCAGTAGTGTAATAATATTGGCTTTGTTGTGAAAAAGCAACTTGTTTTAGTTGTAAACAAAACAGTTGTGCTGAGAGTCAGGTTAAGCCCATCGCACACGGGGTGTCAAAGCAGCAAGTTTCACACAACAAGCAGCAAAAACGCACAGCGCCCCATGTGCGAGGTTTTCAGGCAGCAAGAATCGATTATTTAGTATATAAAAACCTATGGATGTGAGAATGTATACATGTGTGTACTTCATATTAATAATAGATTACCTGTACACTTGTAGTACTTGTACATGTAGTGATGTATATAGCAGGTAATGCTGTTTCTTATTTGAGTGAAATTTCTTTTACATTAAAAAAAAAAGAAAAAAAGTCGTATCTACTATTTGAGTTTAACTGTTTCTGAAGAAGTGATCACAAACTTCCTTTGTTAAAAAGTGACCAAAAACTTTTTTTTATTAGAACTAAAGAAGTGACCAGAGTCAAAAATAATTTTCCAGCAGGTTTTTCTTGACAATATAGATTGATATTTGTTTTTATGCTGAAGGTTTTATCATGTCACTGGTTATGCTGTTCATTTAAACTATGCAAATGATGCATAATCCAGTAAGATTAAGAAAAAATATAGAAGTTAATTTGAATATAATTTGCATTGCAGAAACTATGCTGAGAAGCGGACCATATGGTTATGTGAGGCAGGTGTGCTGTTGGGAATCTGTGGGATTGTCTATTGGGCGGATCACACTCCCTATCTGCTTTTTGTTCTGGCTGTGGCAACTGGAGTTTACACCCAGCTTTGTGGAAGGATAGACCTGCGTCAGTGGTGGGCATCAGTGCGGACGAGATGGGAAGAGTACCAGCAGCATGAAGAGAGTATGCGTCAGGTGCAGGCGCACCTGGCTCGCCAGCAGGCTGTGTCAGCATCTGCTGTTCCACAGTCCTCTCTTGCTGGTGCCCCAGGCATTAGCCCTGTTCTGAGTCCTTCACAGAGTCCCTTGTACCCACACCTGATGCCTGCCCAAGGTTACCCACCCAATGTCACCCTCTTATCGGGACGGGAACTGCCTGGAACAGCCACAACCAGTGCCATGGGGCCTGTCTTCAGGGGTTCTCATGGAGGGCTGATTTGGTCAGGATTGTCGCAGTCCAACAACGCATCAGTTGGCTACTTTGCTCAGCAGTCCTCCAACACAGGTTCTGCTGCTTTGGCATTCCAGAACCGCGGAGCATTTGTTGGATCGCCTGTTTCACAGGCACCAATCCCTGCTCCAAGCAGACAAAGTGAAGAGAATTTGCCTTCAAGATGGCTTGGGGAAGACCTGAAACGAAAGCCCCTTCGTCAAATAGACAGTCGTAGTCCTACATTAGGACTGGCCAGCAGTGGAGCATCAGCTATCAAAAACAAATTCATGAATGCTCTAGGTTTTGGTGGAGTTGTCAAAAAGCCACCTGGTTTGCGAAATAAAGGACAGAATCAGTGCTTCATGAATGCAGTGCTTCAGTGTTTAGCGCGCAGCCCATATTTAGTTCCTTGTTTGGCAGTGGATGCAGCAAAAGAACTGGAAGGAACTGTGTCAGAATCCTTGTTTCTGTCTACTCTCTCCGAACTTCTGGATTTGTTGACTGCTGAGCCAGAAACACTAGACTCAAATGTACTGGACCCCACAGCATTTCGACATGCATCATCATCATTGAACAGGAATCTGGTGGCACCAGTCAACCAGCAGCAGTCACAGCAGGATTCTGCAGAGTTTTTGATGTGGATGCTGGACATGGTGCACAGAATCCTCAACAAAAATAGGCAAGCTCTTTCCTGCGGTAAGAACCTTTTTCAATCAACTTTTTTTCTCCAAAATAACTAGTGAACTGAAAGGAAGGGGTTTTTTTTGTATTTTTTTTTTTTTGGACAGAAAAGCAATTTTCTTCAGCTTTGAACTTATTAGTTGAAGTTAATTTTTTATCACTCTACTAACATTAAATTTAAATACACATATTATGTATAGTAGATTGTAAGAAAAAGGAGGTGTTTGGAGGGGCAGGCATTTTCATACCAATCAAAGGCTGTAGAAGATAAAATACACTGAAAATAGAAATTGTACACTTTAAGTGTAACACAGTGACAAAGTTTAATTATATACAGTGATGTGTAGTTGGTAGGAGTACCAGTACAAGTAGTGGGACCAATTAATTTTCAAATTTCAAAAGATGTCATAACTAATTTACACCACATCAGTAATGACCAACAGACAGAACACGCACACAAAACTAAGCTTTCTCGCAAAGTGTTGTTGCTGTATGTAAGTATGCTCAGTAGTTTTCAAGAAAATGGTTGAAAATTGAATGGAAAATAAATACCTGGTAGATCTTTCCTTTCTTGTACATTCAGCACCACTTGTTCAAGTTGTTGTTTTATAATTAAGTTGTCAAGTGTGTTATAAGTATAAATTTTGTTTTGCTTGCCAGTTTTCTGTGATCTCTTAGTGGAGTCAGTGGCATTTCCCTCGTGCTGTTCATCCTGAATCCCCATGAATATGCCTTGGCTTGTTCTGTCAGTGTCACAGCCCAGTTGTAATCCACACGTACACAGGTCTGTCATTGTTGTGGGTTCACAAAGCATGAAGCTACCCGTCAGAGGAACTCCAGCACTGTTTCTGTATCATATATCAGTGGTATATGTGGCGCCTGTTCTGATTGAACCTACATATAGTACATTGTACTTTTGTAGTACACACTGGATGCCGCCTCCTCACAGAGCTCTGATGAAAACAGTCACATGAATTAGTTGAAAGTTGAATGATTTATTAATTGCTTCATTCATTGCATTTTTAAAGAATATTAAATTACCTTTTCAAGCTATTGTGGAAAAATAATGAACTTGAAGGAGAAATATTAATCAGTTGGAGGTAACAGTCTGTGTGTTTGTGGGTTGTTGTTTTTGTTTTTTTTAATATATATATATATATATATATATATATATATATAATATATAATATATAAAAATCTGTTCAGTATTTGACAACAGATGAAAATTGATGTTTCAGGTTCTGATACAGGAAATGGGGAAGAGAGGTTCTCAAGCCCCCGCCTTGCTATGCTGCGTTTCATATACGGTGACCTCACCCCTGCCAAAGCCAGAGAGCTGAAAGATGTCTGCATGAGAGAGGTATGACTGGTGTCACAGTTCACTCAACAGTTAACTGAAGTTACTCAGAAATACTCCTTAGTAATTGAAACATACTACATTACAGTATACATTTATACTGCACAGGGCCACAACAGGACTTTTCCAGTGGACTCGGTCATGGGCTGTTGTCCTCAGTTAGGCCCATGTCCATCTGGATGCTATCGTCTCATCCTTTATAATGCATCTTCTTGATGTTTCTCACTCTCTGCCTTGGATCTGTCCACTTTCACTTCGGGTATGTGAGAGTTAGATGGAGATACACAATTGTGCTTTTCCACTTTATTAAAAAATGAAAAGAAGACGTGTCAGTTGGGCATGACTGCCGCAGAAAAGCCCCAGAGGCCAGTCCTGAGATGGGCAATTCCAGGGCAAAAAAGGTAGAGGGGGATGGGGTGGGTATGAGACTTAGAAGTGATGTCACCAAAAACGCCCGTTGCAGACAAGTTGCATTTGAAAATGTATGTATACAGTCAGAAATCAGAAGGGGGGCATGGGGTATACTAGTATGAAATGAAAAAAATTTATATTTGTATCTATAGATACTGTAAAAATAACATTGATTTAACTAAATGAAAGTCTGATCAATATCAACTTTTATTGAAGTTGCCAAATAGAGCATATTACAGGAAAATTCACTAACCTTGATGGGTTTTAAAACTTTTATATTTACCTAGTTTTCAGAAGCTTATATCAATACATACATAAGATGGGCTGTGCACACACACAAAAAATACTAGCATTTCCCAAGGCTTGAAAACTCAGGTGATCCGCTGTTTTCAGTGGAAGAGCAATTGATTTCAGATGGGGAAAAAAATTTGAAAATTACCAAATGTTTGGGGAAAAAATAAAGAGAAGAAACTTAATTATTGTTTCAGCTTTCAGGAGAGGCCCCTAATTCCTCTTTAAAAAATCAATAATTTTGTTTTCGGCCTAACGCATCTCCTAGACCCCAGCCAATTTTTAGAGAAAGCTCTCCTGGACAATTCCCCAGTCTGTTCCAATTGGCTTGATACTGAGTTGGGTTGCTGGCTTGATACTGAGTTGGGTTATACTGCTGTCACTACTAGTGTCAGGCATCCACTGAGCAGATATAGTATTGCGTGTATGGATTTGTCCGAACACAGTGAAGCCTTCTTGAGAAACTGAAAGTGAAACAGTACAAATAAGTAGTTGATAATAATAAATATATTCATGTAACTCATTGTCACATGCCTCATCCATGACAGACTAAAGTCAGGTTCTGATGCATAATTGTATTGGATCATTAAAAGAGAGAGGGGAGGTGGATATTGGACTGAGAGATGACGGTGTGTGTATGAGACTGATCTATGAGTAAAATTTTTGTGTTTGTTGATTGGTATTTGGAGACATGTTTAAGTGGTTTATTTTTAAGTTTGTCTGTGCAGATCGAGCTAGCCAATGGGCTGGAGAACGACTCCTATGCTGAGTCCATCCAGCGGCTGTCTGACCTGGAATGGCTTTTGCACAAACAGCTGAACGAGTCCATCATCGATGGCCTTTTCACGGGGCAGCTGGTGGAGGCCTTGCTGTGCACCAGCAACAACCGTATCTCTGTCAACCTGCAGACGTTCAACGTGCTGCCAGTGCCCCTGGCCGCCCCGCGCCCTGTGTCCGGCCTGGTGATGCTGGAGGACTGCTTCACTGCCTTCTGCAACATAGAGAAGCTGGTCAGCTCCACGTCAGGGGCTGCCAGCTCAGCTTGGGACTCTGACAGTGTTCAGAGGAGCCAGGCTGGAGACCTGACGACGCCGGCCATGACAGTCAGAACTCGAAGTGGCGCCAGGTCGTCCACAGTTGCACCGTCTCGGTCACCCCTGGATCGGATGTCTGCCGTTTCTCCCATTGCCGGCCAGCCAGAGTTTGTGAACGACAGTGGTTTTTGTGACAATGTGTTCAAAACCTCCACCCCGATCCGGGAGGCCGGCAGCAGGGTGGGGGGCCCCTCACCCAGTGACGTGCAGCGAAGGTGTCTGCTCAGTCAGCTCCCTGAGTGTCTCATCATTCAGTTGATGCGCTTTCACTATGATGTGCAGCAGGGCCGCTCCACCAAGCTGCGTGCCCCGGTGAGCATCCGCCTGAAGGGTCTGGACCTGCAGGAAGTGATGTGTGACACGGTAACCCAGCGGGAAGGCTTCGCCAGTCCTGCAGGGCAGGCTTCATCACAAATGTATGATCTCTATGGACTGTGTCTTCACATGGGGGCAGAAAGCACTCACCATGGACATTATGTCAGTTACTCTTTGGCTTCTGATGCTCGCTGGTATCGTTACGACGATGAAACAGTTACTGAAGTTAACATAGAGTACGAGCTCACAACGAAGGAAGTGCGCCAGAATGCTTACTTGCTCTTCTACAAACGGGCAGCAACATGAGAAAAAAGAGCAGTGGCTTTTTCAGCTAAAAACACCCATGTTTCATAAAGCTATGCTTTATTGTTCTACTAGTGTTTGTAGATATTTTGCCATGTTTTCATATATTTCAAACAATATTTTGATACTAATGATAGCCAGGCTAATAAAATGCTACTAAGAGAGAATGGGTTGTGATGGTGTTTAGCTTCTTAATAATCTCTCAGTGATGGAAAGATTGCTTTTTGTAAATCTAGAATAAAAAGCCATGACATTAGGTTTGACCAGTTGAGTTTATATTTGTTGTAACATGAGGCAGATATGGGTCTATTACTCTATATAATACATATGGGGATATGATTGTTGTTCAACAATTTATTGGTATAATGTAAAACCTGGTGTTATTGTTAGGCAGCTCATATATATATATCTGGTTACATTTGATTTCAAAGAGATCTAAATGTATGTGGGTGTTGTTGTTTTTTTAATTTTCACTTGGATTCACACTTATTAGATGATTAGTTGTTTTTTTAATGAAAAGTCTGTTCTCAAGCAACAGATTTTTTGGTTTTACCCACAATCAACTTGCATTTCTTATCTCCTTATTTATTTATGCAAAGCTGTAAATTTCCTTATTAATCTTTTGACCAGTAGAATTTAATCAGATTGTTATTGAACAAGTGCAGTGAGTTAGAGTGATGGCCTAAACTGAAGGATAGAGCACCTGACTAGGAGGTGTTATGGGTTGGATTTGAACTTGAGCTGGGATTTTACCCTTCACTAGACATTACACAAGTGGTTGGCTGTGTGCTAGTCTTTCATCTGAGACAATAAATCAAGGTCCCATGTTCAGACTGCACTTACTGACTTGGTGCATCATGTAAATTGTTGTCTCTGATGAAATCTCTCCAGAAAATCTACTGGTACTTTGACAAGAGACTGAATAATGCAGATATAAAAAGGGTGGCACAATGCCACAAGCTGTTCCCAAGAGATGGCTGCTTGAATTTTGTCAGATGAATCTTATCTCAAGAAAATATTAGAGTACACTGATCCAGTGGTTGTGTTGAATGGAAGGTATAACTAATAGAAAATTATAAGTAGATCTTAGATAGAATCCAAGTTCATGAAGGATGTCCAGCAATTTTTTGCATGTTCATGATTGTGGAAAAGTTACACCTTTTTTCTTTTTTTTTTTTGGTGAATAAATTCAATACAACAGACTCATGTCAGGAAATTGGGGAAAGTTTTGACCTATGACTAGTATGAGCTATCTTAAGAAAAGTTAAATGAGATCATCACAGAATTTGTTCACCTCAGTTTTGGGTGAAGTAAAATTTTGGAAAGTCTCTTTCAGCCCTTTTCAGAAATGAGAATCATACAAATCAACTCACCCAACATCAGTGCAGCAGTAAATTGAAACCAACCCACTCTCACGGGATTGGCCAACTTGGGGTCGAGTGCGAGGCATACTGACTGAGAAAGTAAAAACCCAGGCTTTTGTGCCCCTAAAGAGAAAGAAAAAGGAAGTAATCAGGGCAGAGAGAGGAAAAGAAAACGTTAATTATCGATATTGAATCAAACGTCAGTCAAGTCCTAACACAAACAAGGTTAACCCTTTCAGTCCTTTGAGTAGTTTAAGGTCTACTGCCTGTGTAACCCTTCCAGGGAAGGGGTGTTTCACTTCAGGCACAAATTTATTGCAACCACTCAACCAATAGCTACCAGACTTCATATGATGACAGAAATATAATTTTGACACGTTGCTGAAGTCTCAAGACACAGGATGCAATATTTTACCTGTAACTTTGAATTAAAAACAGAAATGGTAAAATATCAGCTTCTGTTGATTTTGAAGGTTGATTCAAGTGACCACCACTTTTGTCCAGACCATATGCTAATTTCATCTCCTCCACTTTCCCAAGAATTATCGGATGAATTATAAGTCCAATTTAAGTCATTAGCCGTGTCAATTCCATTGCAACAGTTCATCGAGCACTAATTTAAGTCATTATCTGTGTCAATTCCGTTGCAACAGGTCATTGAACATTTACTGTGCAGAAAGCCTTTGATGCTTTACCATATTGATGTGGTAAACTAGATTAAAAACAGTCTCTTTTTTTTCTTTTTTTCTTTTTGGGAGGGAAACTTAATTATGATACAAACTCCCCATGTGGAAAAGATTGGTTTTTGAAACAGACTGGTCCACCAGCCCATTACAGGTGAGATACTGAATGTGTCAGACTGAAGAACCTTTTACCACAATTGATTATGCACTAATCCTGTAACAGCTTGGTACTAGTTATAGTTATGCACAATTGCTCAGTGGCAAAGCAATGTATGGAGTATATCCCAAAGTGTGTGTCATGATACTAACACAACAAATGTTAACCATTTAGTGAGGTACAGTAATAACGCAAAGTTAAACATTGGAACAATGTACTGAAGTTAGCATGGGTGTATTTTCTTGTGCTAAAACATGCTACTATTAGCATTTAAAAAAATATTTATTGTTATAAATATTATATATTCATAATATTGGCAGTTTGAGTGATGTTACCTTTGCCACACTGCAGCTGTTCACTTGCCTCAGCATATTGCAAACTAAAACATACACTGAAGGTTTGGCATATCAGTTTTGGAGAGGGAGGGTGGGGGTTGCTTTTGATTTATTAATGTGCTTGTGCCATTAGCATCACACTTCCCTGAAGATGCTCAGAATTGGTAGAAAAGAAGTGTTGTTACAGCTGAAATGTGTGTGTGCCACTGTGTGTCAGTGTCACAGTTTGCTGTTACGATTTCTGTATGAAAACTGATAATGGGTTATGAATGGAGAGAAAGCTTGTTGGTTGAATGATGCATAAGTTGTGTTGCTATAAAAAAAAAAATTTAAAAAAAGGTATCATCAGGTACTTTTGTTTTCTAGTTTGATCCAGCTGCACAAAGTAAATGTGAAGTGAAAGGAATATCGCTGTGTCTGAGTTCATCTATCAGCTTATATTGTACAATATTATCAGCAATGTAATGCATAACTACTTGCCAGTCCATAATGAGTGACCATGTCAGTGGTCATTAGGAGCACCCTCATTTGTCAGTTTTCCAGTCAATCACTCCCTTTAACTTTAAGTTTAATGTCAGAAACACATAGTCTATGAAAATTTGCTCAGGTGAGTGAAATTAACTTGCACAAAAAAAATGAAGTAAAAAAAGAAAGAAAAAGAAGAGAGATAACACGAAAAACCCAGACTGGTTGAAAGAAGGAAATTTAAACAAAACATATTGATTATTTATAGTGATTATATTTACTCCTACAGTATTTTTTTAATCTGTTGACATGATACCCATTTAGCATTGTTCTGGTAATGCAAATAAGTTAAAAGATAATTTGCCTTTGAAATCTTTGTTGTATTTCTGAGATGTATTCTGCTTGTTTTCAATGCCAGCCAGTCTCCTTTTTATGGCTTTGCACAAAAACATGGCAGCAGCACTGGTTCAACATGTCACACTTTGTTCTGCACAAAGAGAATGGAATGTGATGTGTGAGCAACAACGTGTTCTTTCTCACTGGTTTTAATATTGCTGGTCAGTCTGGTAATACTGATACCCGTAAGTGTGACAGGATGCTGAGGGGAAAAAACTCTTTTCTTCATGAATGACACAGTCTCTTTTTTTTTCTCCCTCTCTCTCTCTCTCCCTTTAGAATTGTTTTTTGTAACTAGGGTGAAGGTCAGGATGAAAATAGCCCATAAATAAAGATTTTTTTTTTTTTTTTTTAAGTAAGGAAAATTTTTTCGTTATCTATGAAAAGTGAATGACAGAATTTAAGAGAATTTCTTTAAAAACTTAAAAATGGTTTGTTTGGGGGTTTTTTTGTTTGTTTTTAACCCTTTGAGTCCAGACCACCGCTTTACCGGTGGTAGAGGAAAATGACATAATGCCTAGCCACCGGTTGAGCGGTGCGTAAACACTTGTGTTGTGTTTTGCTATTGGTTGACTTACAAGTTACATTGAAGAGCCAATCAGAAAAACCGTAATATTCTGATGTCAGTGAACGTAGTACCAACATGGTCGCGCCTTTTCACTGTGTTTTGTGCAGATGCTTTGGATAAAAAAGATCGATTTCTACCTTGAAGTGTGCAGAGTCACAACCTGACACGCCTCCTTTGATCAACTGATTCTGCATGCTCGGATTCATTTTCAACATCACTGTCTGTAGCAAAATCATCCGATTCGAATTCCACCTCACTATCAGATTAATCATTGTCATACTCTACTTCCAATAAATCATCAAGCATATCAATTACTTGCTGTGTTGTGTACAGTTGTTTTCTCGCACGTTTTGTCCCTGATCTCTGCCCTGACGGGCCAGGTTGAGACTGCGTGCTTCAAGTGTTTACGCACCGCTCAACTGGTGGCTAGGCATTATGTCATTTTTCTCTACCACCGGTAAAGCGTTGGTCAGGGCTCAGAGGGTTAAATACCAATTATTTGCAAATTTTGGCTCAGGAGCTCAGGCAGAAGGGTTAAAATTGCTCAGGAACTCGGGGCTCAAAGGGTTCAATATGTTGTGAAGTGGCTCACCCTGAAGAATACTTTCTGCCCTTTATAATTAGAACTTGTTTTTAATCATTGAAGTGGTGATTTGTTGTGTTTGGAAGTTTGCCCTGGAATTACTTTATACAAGACAGCTTTAACATTGTGCCATGTAAATTTATAAGAAAGTCGGATGAACATGCACATTTTTCATTTCCTTTATCTATTCAAAGAATGTGGATATGTACAAATGTCTTTTCTCATTGAGTGTGTGTCTCTGTATTCTTTTCAAATTTCAGTTTCCTTGCAAAGGTAAGACCAGAGTTGTGGTTTGATTGTGTAGAGAGTTAGAATTTGCAGTTAAGGAAATAACTAAGGGACATGTTCGTCAATCGAAGAGCCTTGGAGAGCCTGAGTGTTGGTTCTTTGGTGGGTTTTTGTGTAGGTTTTTTTTTTTTAATTGTTCATAAGCTGTCATGTTTGGAATCAAAGAGAAAGGATAACAGTCTAATGCTATGGTGTCTGTGTGCTTGTCTGGAAAGAGCAAGGTTGAACACACCCTAAACACCTGACAGGTATTGTGAGCCTTCCGTTCTTTTTATGCAGACCTCTACACAGTCATGTAAACAGCATGAAAGCATGCACTTCTTTACCCAACAAAGAAAGGGACTTGAGTGAACATGGAAACTGAAGAATGGGGGTGTAAATGATTTGGGGTGTCAGAATTACGCATGTTAACTGTAGTAAGAAGGAAGCATTCTGGAATGAAACGGAAACATTTTGAGCCTGATGTATCAGAAATACATAGTCTTTGATTAATAAAGTTCAGTTACACAAGATATAAGATTTTAAGTATGAAAAAATGAGTAAAATAAACAGTTACCCAATGCATGCAGAGAAATTGGAATACTGGTTTAAAGTGTATTCCTGTATTATCAGATACAATTCTAAACTGACTTGATGAATGAATTGAATCCTAAAAACATTGACAAAAGGGCAACATGGTAAACCACAAGAGCATAAAACCACCATTTCCTGTTGTTTCAGTTTGAAAGAAGTATCCGTATACTGGTGATATGCATTTCACAAATATGTTTGGAGGACTGTTGATATACAGGATGACTCATCCTTGGTTTTTGTTGTGGTTTTCGTTTTTGGTTCTTACTCATTTCTTGATGATAACTATCATTAATTGACTTTCAGAATGTGTAACAGTATTCTTTTGCTTATAATAATAATAATAATGGTTACTTAAGTTATATAGCACACTATCCAGAAATATGCTCTAGGTGCTTTACAAAAACACTTGTTTACATAACACATTACATCAATGTTTCATATACACACCTAAATGTGAGTAAACACACACACAAACACACACACACAATACACATTCATATACATCATATAGTTATGTACAGATACATATGTATACACACAGTCCAGCACAGCTAACGCAAAGGAAGTGGACCTGCCACAATTGAACTTATTGCTGAGGAGAAAGGTGAGTTTTGAGACGAGATTTAAAAGATGCAAGGGAATCAGAATGATGGAGGTTATCAGGGAGCTTGATCTTTGTCCATAGGTCTTACTTCTGATGTGAGGGATTCTGAGAAGTCGAGTATCAGACTAGAGGAAGAACGGAGCTGGCAAGATAGAGTATAGATATGAAGGAGTTCAGAAAGATGCTTGGTACCAGATCCGTTGACTGCAGAAAAGGTCAGAGTGGATAGCTTATACTTATAGCCTATTCGATCAGAAACAAGCAACCAGTGGAGAGACTGAAGGAGAGGAGAAACATGGTAAAATTTAGAAGCTCTGCAAATGAGCCTGGCAGCGTTATTCTGAATTCGTTGCTTGTCTCATATTCTTTTAAAATGATTTTTATTTTATTTTATTTTTTATTATCTCTTTTTAAAATTTGTGTTTGGTTGTAACTTGTTTTTTTTTTTCTCATTCATTTTCATTATGTATTCTTTTACTTGTCTTATTTTTTTATATATATACATATATATATATGCTTATTGATGATTTTAGATGAAGTCATCAAATTTTGTTTCTTAAAAAGAAAGTTTTTTTTGTTTTTTTTTTTTAAATAGTTCTAACTTATCTAAGTTGGTGGGCAACTACTTCCACATTCACTATTATATCAACTACTGGACTTTATATTATTTACCAGTTTTACCCCATATGGGGTGTTATATTTTGGGGAGGGGAGTGAGGGAGCTGGTATGTTAGTGTTCCCATAACCTGTTGGACACTGCCATGGTAATGTGTGTATTCGATCTTGTGTGCATGTGCAGCGACAAAGGGGATTAAAGCAGTACATCTGTTGACCTTGGAGATTGGAAAACTGTTCTCTATTACTACCTTGAAACCACAAGGCGCCAATACCAGGATCGAACTCAAGACCTCAGAGTAAAGTCCAGTGCTGTAACCGCTCTGTTATCACAGCCTGACCCCCCTTTTTTTTTTTTTTCACTCTCTCTCTTTCTTAAACATTGTTATTTTTCTTTTCATCATTCATAGCCATGGTTACTTTACACACACAATATAGGAATAATGTCATGAATGATGACTAATTTTGTAAGGCATGTTTGGAATGGGTCTCTTTTGACCTTTACTAGGGCATTAAGAAGAGTTGATAAATGTGTAATTGTATTATACAGTGGCAACTGTTGGTATTGTAACAGTGTTCTGTTGCTTTTGTCCTGTACTGCTTTCATGCCTGTTATGTACATTTGCTAATAAATTGACAGATTCTTTATATAACTGTATCTGTTGTCTTATAAGTGCATGGGAGGCACGCTGTTGTCAGTGTATGTATGACCTGCTTTCTGTGATAATCTCAGTCATTTTATACAACCAGTTGCCTGAAAACAAACTGAAAAGACAAAAACAAAACAAACTACAAAAAGCAAAAGTTTTATATTTGTGAATAAATGATGAAGGATACCAACCAAACAAAAAAGAATTAAAGCGAACTTAGCTCAAGATGAATCCTATATTCTAAAGGTATGCTGTATGATATAATAGTAAATACAGCTGCATGTTACACTGTGACACACTATCACATACAGTAATACTGATCAAAGAGTGAAACAAAACCAGAAAATTCTCCTAGAAGGATGCTAGTTTAATAAGAAGAAAAAAAAGAAAGAAAAAAGTTAACAATATGTTCACCTTCTGGTGTAGAGTGGAGGCCCAGTGCAGTGGTAATGTGTCTGTCTGGGAAGCGAGAGAATCTGAGCATACAGGAATGAATTGCACACTCACCTGTATTTTCTCCCTGTCATCTGGACACTAGTCATTGGAATGAGTTGATAAACTAATGTCCTATGTGTAGCATGCACTTTGCCCTGACAATTAAGCATATAATTTTTTAATGTAGCTTGAAACCTTATGTACACGAAAGTGTGTCTTCACAAGTGACTGAGAACGTTGATGTTTTTGACTTTTTGCATTCATTATCAGTTGTTTCGCTTGTCAGTTTAACAGCTTCTCTTTTACGACCTTGAAGTAATTTCCTGTAATTGTATTTAGATTTTTTTTTTCCCCCAAATTTCACCCTCATTTTCCCAGTTTCCCCCAACCCTCCATTCATTCACATCTCCCACCCCTTCTAACCGATAATACTCAAATGTATTCATAAATACTTTAACAAAATGTCTTCAATCACCGATATGTGTGACGGGACATAAAACAAAATTCCTCTTCCATGCACTTTGTATTCATGAAAGAACCCACAGTAGCAAGAGAGTTGTCCCTGGCAAAATTTTGTAGTGAAATCCACTTTGATGTATATAATCATATGTGTGTAACTGAGGCCTGATTGAATGACAGAGGAAGTGTGTGTGAGCACTTACGGCAGCTCTCAAGCTGGCTCTACACATGTAACCTGTTATGAAAATGACCACATGTTTGCAAAGTGCTTAGAGTTTGGTCTCTGTGGCACAAAAAGTATCCATATCAATCAGTCAAATGATGTCTAGTTTATGTATTGATTTTTTCCCCAACACATAGTGAGCTTGAAAAGGTGAAAAGCAGCAACTGATGCTATTGAGATGCAATATATGAATTAATCAGTCTCATGAGACAGAGAAATGTTGGAGGGAGGATGATACTGGCTTTCCTGCCATCAGTGAGAGTATGACACAGCAACAAAAAGTGCTTCTCTGTTCAGTGGCTCATTCACCTCACACCCACCATACCATAACCAGCTTGTACTTTCTAACCCCCCTCCCCACACACCTCCCCACGCTCCCCTTTATTTTGTGTATGTGTGCACTGGAATGAGTTATTACATGCTTGACTAAATCACTTCACAGTGAAACCAGTGAGAAGTTAGATGGTTAGCCCTGATTTCGCCCTGTGTAGTCATCTGGGCTCCAAACCAAAATGAATCATACTGTGCTCAAGATGAATCCCAGAACCAATGATTTCTTTCAGTTAAAGGAAAACTAGGAAATATGATGCTGCTGGAATGTTTTATTTCCTTAATGAAAATCTGATCACTAATATTAATGATAATGTAAGTTAAGCACAACAAAATCCTTATTGCGAGACAAAGTTGATCTTCACTAATGGGTTTTGGGTGAATACAGTTCTGATTCATTTTAGCTTGATATATGAAATAAAGACAGATAATTAATTGGTGCAAGTTTCTCCAGATCTGTTGCATCTAATCCAGCATCCTTCATAGTGTGCATGAGATGAATATAAAAGCTCACACCATTTTACAGAGAGCTGGATGATTAGATTAGCCTGTAAGCCATAATTAATCATTAAATGGCATGTGGCTCACAACTGGATTTGCCACAATAAATGGCCAGTGAATATTACAAACTGCAAAACACAGGAATGTACAAGGAACAGAACTGACACTGGTCAGAAACTGTTTGGGAATTTCACAGCAGACATTTCTAAAGAAGACAAAAAACAAACAACCGTAATATGTGTCAATAGAAAACACAAGCAGTATGATTCCTGGCTATACAAAATACAAGACAAAATAAATCCTCTACACTATACATGTACAGGCTTTTCTTCTTTATTTAAAAAAATAATAAAAATAAAAAAGCTTAATGGCTATCAGCTCACTCTGTCTTTTGAGATATTTAAAACAATGAATGAACTTGAAAATTCACAGTCAAAGGAAATGACTTGATACCATTCAGGAAAAAACCAAAAAAAAACCCAAACATCCAAACTAAAGTCTGCAACAGAGGAGCAAAATTTAACCACTTGAAAGGGTTCTCAGCTTCTTCCCGGGACCACAAGTCAAGTGGATCCAATTTCAGCTTCAAGACTGGCGAGTCCCTCGGTGGCTAAAATCTTGCTTTGGTTGTAATCCGAGGTATACTCAAGAAACAACTTGAAATGCGTTTAGAGAAAGAAACCGAGCTCCTGTATACTACACAGAAGTGAACACCGGAAACCATCATCTGTGTGACAATCATGGGCCTGTTTCTGTTCATCTGTCCCATTACCGTCTTCAAATTGGAAGGTCAGCCGTCATTACTGACTATTAATGACCTGTGTGCGCAGAGGCGTAAAAACCTAATCATAACCTAAGTAGACCTATCTTTCCTCCGGAGGGGGTGACAATGAGAAAGAACATGTGTACATACTCCCTCCCACCGTCACTCGCAGCGTCCCCCCGGAGGAAAAAAAAAAGGGGGGGGGGGGGGGGACTAAACTGTGATCTTGTTCAGCTCCCTCTTGAAAGCTACCAAGGAGGGAGCCTCTGCTGCTGTTCCAGACGGGGATGGTTGATGGGGAAAAACTGTATTTATAAGGGTCAGAGGAGGAGCTAATATGGACAAATTTGTGTCGATGATTTGATCTTGTTCTGCTGGATCCTTTCTTGAGAAATTTGTCTGGAGGGATGTCTACAATGCCATTGACCATTTTATACATCAGGGTCAGCCGTCACCTTGCACAAAAGCGCCCAACACCCACAACCCTCCCCCACCTCCCCTTTTCTTTTTTTCTAAGACGGCAGGTGCCCTGGTTTTATAAGTACAAAACACACACACACACACACACACACACACACACCTCACGCGGTGGGGCACGTAAAAATTGCTTATGAAGGAAGGGAGAGTACTGCAGTACGTTTACTAAACCACTGATTGAGACTAAACTCCCTTGACCAAAGCCTTTGTTGCCCTTAGAATCCGGAGGTAAACAGTGAGGGGAGTGTAAGGAGTAAACTGCCTGTCAGGTCATTAAACCCCCGCTAAGTCTTTGTTATAGCTGGCCAGTTTTACACACAGTTTGCTGTGAGCGCTCCACTAGGTTTATGTGAGGGAGGAGGATCGTGCTCTGACAGCAGAGGATCATGGCAACCACTCAAGCACTGCAGGTTTGGTCACGGAGGATAATGCATTGCTGGTTTCTGCTTTTTTTTTTTTTGTGGAGAAATTAATGGAAGTGTTGTCACCCTTCCCTTTCTCTCGTCATGTTTTGAATGTTTACATGTGGATTTGCGTCTGTCCCTGTGTGTGTGTGTGTGTGTGTGTGTGTGTGTGTGGTGTTATAGTGTAATTGCTTTCCTTGTATTGCCTAAGCAAATAATGGTACATTTCTGTGATTGTGTTCAAGCATGTGTGTGTGTGTGTGTGTGTGTGTGTGTGTGTGTGTGTGTGTTCCATGAGTGTGTGCATAAGCAAAGAGTGCATGTGTAGGCATTGTTCATTTTGTGTGTATCACAGTACAATTAATGTAGCAAGTTTGTGTACTTTTTTATGCTTGTACTGTGCATGCACAGGTGTATTAGAAAGAGCAACACTGTGAGGTTTTGTTTTTGGTGATTTATGCAAATAACAATCTGAAGAACAGACACTGTAGTAAATCATTGGCACTTTACCGCTTATGATGCCAGGTAACCATCACAAATGATTCTGTATATTTTAGCTAAAAATTAAACAAACAGAAGATAGCAAACAAAATGTATGTGAAATATCAGTAATGAAAGGGAACTTTGTGAATGTGTGAAGTGAACAAGAGAAGATTTTCTTTGATACTTTAGCACATGCTAGCATGCGTGCATGTACACATGTTATGTACACACACAATTATGTACATGTTTTATGCACACATGATTATGTGCTCATGCATTCACACACACACACACACACACACACACACACACACACACACACAGCAGTCGAGAAAGCATGAACCCATTTTCTGTCGCAACAAAATACTTCCAACCACTTGTGCAAAACTGATTCATATTGTGACATTTGCCTTTGTCACACATCAGATTGTGTGTGTGTGTGTGTGTGTGTGTAACAGTGGTGTTGCTGTGTGTGTGTGTATGTGTGTGTGTGTGTGTGTGTGTGTGTGTGTGTGAGTGAGAACTTTTATAAATGAATGTCAGTGCTAACAATCTTTTTTTAATTAAAAAAAGTATATATTCAATTTCTTCCTAAAGTGTGTGCTGTCTTTGTTATAAGTGTGATGTTTTTGAGATTCATATAATTAATAACTGCATTAGAGGGGACCAAAGACATTTTTTCTGGTTTCAAACTGGACAATAAAGGCATGTTGTTATTGCTGATGAACTGGCATGTGTTTTCCTGAAATGATGCTATGACACTTTCTGTTATGACCTACAAGTATAAACATGCAAGCACAGTTTCTAGACTTGCCTACCATCCCTCAAACTGACCACCTTATTAGGAAAAGAACACTAGCACAGAAAGAACACCAGAGACGTGCAGACTTCACCCTTCCTTACATATATCTGAGCACTAACCAGATTCTCTATGTATAGCCTCAGCAGAGTGTAGTATCTGTTCACTGATTCTAATGATAGTAATAAGAATGGTAGTACATTTTAAAGCTTTTTTTTAATTTATTTTTTTTAAACCTTTCAAAGTGCTTTATTATAACATATCACCCAGTGAAACACAAAGCACACAAGAAGACATACTCAGAGTAGCAATAATAATAATATAATGGTATTTATATAGCGCTGAATCTTGTGCATAGACAAATCTAAGCACTTTCGCACCAGTCATTCTCATGCACTCATAACCCTAAAACTGGAGAAACTGAAGACAAGGAAGAGGCAGGGGAGGGAGGCTATTTTGGGAAGAGGTGTGTTTTAAGGCCAGACTTGAAAGAGCTGAGTGTGGAGACTTGATGAAGCGAAAGAGGAAGTTCATTCCAAATTGCAAGGTCCAGAGACAGAGAAAGAATGGCGGTCAACAGTCGAGAGTTTGAATCTAAGTATGCGTAAATGGAATGGATCCGTAGCACACACAAACACACATGGAAGAAACAGATGTGGATGCACAGAGTACAGATATGGAATGGATTGCCTCAGTTATCTAGAGACTGCTTGAATGGGAATGCTTTTAGATTAGTTTTAAGGGAGGGAACGGCAACAGACTGAAAAAAATGAGTGAATTCCATGTCTGCACAGATGAAATACTTAAAGATCTCCAGCTGCGTTTTTCTCTGTTGAACTGCAGAGGAATGGAGATGAAGGTGGCAGAATGGTTAAGACTATCATTTGCCAATACAGAGTCTGTTGGGGTCTAAGTTCAAATTCTGCTCTCACCCTTTCCCCCAAAGTTTGACTGGAAAATCAAACTGAGCGTATAGTCATTGGGATGAGATAATAAACCAAGGTCTCGTGTGCAGCACACACTTGGCACACTGAAAAAGACTCCATGGTAACGAGAGTGTTGTCCTTTTGGCAAAATTCTGTAGAAGAAATTCAGTCTGATAGGTACAAAAATCTGTACCCATGCACTCAAGGTCTGACTAAGCGTGTTTGGTTACATTGCTGTCAGGCTTCTGCCTAGCAGATGTGGTGCAGCATAGATGGGATTGTCCGAATGCTGTGACACCTGGAGAAACTGAAACTGAACTGTAGATCCTAGTGGAGTCATGGCCTAGAGGTAACGCAACTGCCTAGAAAGCAAGAGAATTTGAGCACACTGGTTAGAATCCTATAGTCGCCAGTATTTTCTCCCCCAAAACTAGACCTTGAGTGGTAGTCTGGATGCTAGTCATTCGCATGAGATGATAAACCATGTGTAGCATGCACTTATCGCATGTAAAAAAAACCCATGGCAACAAAAGGGTTGTCCCTGGCAAAATTCTGTAGAAAAATCCACTTCGATAGGAAAACAAATAAAAGAAAAAAGAACTGCATGCAGGAAAAATACGAAAAACAACAACAAAGGGTGGCACTCTTAGTATAGCAGCACGCTCTCCCTGGGGAGAACAGCCCAAATTTCACAAAGGAAATCTGTTGTGACAAAAAAGAGTAATACAATGCATGCACTCAAGGCCTGACTAAGTGCGTTTGGTTATGCTGCTGGTCAGGCATCTGCCTAGCAGATGTGGTATAGCATAAATGGATTTGGCCGAACGCAGTGGCAACTGTAGAACTGCAGATCCTACAAGAGTGAAGTGTGAAGAAGCCAACATGATGCTGTGCCTGCAGAACCTGCTGGACGAGTTCCGCAAGGTGACGGAGCAGCTGAAGAGCACCCAAAGCAGTGTGCAGCACCTGCGTGGCGTCAAGAAGGAGGCAGACATTGCTCGGCGCCGGCAGGAAGTGCTGGGGGCGCTGAAAGCCATGCAGGACACAGCCGGCAAGGTCAGTGATGTGTGGGGGTAGGGTGTGGGGGGGAGGGGATACAGGGGTGGTTTGGTGTGTGTGTGGGTGTGTGTGTGTGTGGGTGTGTGTGTGGGGGGGGGGGCATGGGGAGTGTATTTGTGTGTGGGTGGGTGGGGGGATGTGTGGGGTGTGTATGTGTATGTGAGTGTGTTTGTGTATGTGTGAGAGTGAGTGAGTGTGTGTGTGTGTGTGTGTGTGTGTGTTATGTGTATGTGTGTGTGGATATGTGTGTGTGTGTATGTGTGTGTGTGCGAGTGTGTACAATACATCTTTATTTATCTGACTGGGATTTTTTGTGCATCCAAAGGCTAGTTATTTATACCAGTCTGTCAGCCTACCTTTGAACCTGGTGCACACTCAAAAATGATGAAGATTGATCTGAAATGTAAGAAAAAAGGTTTACGATCATAGTATCTGTTCTGAATAAATGTATTGATGAATATTTCTCATTTTCTGAGGGTACAAGGTTAATCATACATGCCTTTTGTTTCATCTTGCCCTTGAAAGACAAAAAAGGAAAAGAAAATAGAAAACAAATGTAATTAAAAAAAAAAAAAAAGGGGGAAGAGAAGTGAACTGAAACAAAAAACTTAAAAAGAAAAAGAAAATTAAACATTAGCAGAAGAAGGTGAGACAGACAGACAGAGTCAGAAAAACAGACACAGAGAGCGTTGTTCCCATATCTGTGCTGTACAAATGCACCTAAATCATCCAAATCATACTACTTGCAGTTACAAGAACAGATGAAGACGAACCAGAAGGATCTGGAGAAAGCCCTGGGACAGGCAGACCCCCAGGAACAGGAGCAGGATTCCAAACAGACAGAGAAACAAGCCACCGCCAAGGGTCCTGGATTTATTGAGTATGTGTGTGTGGGAGTGTGTGTGTGTGTGTGTGTGTGTGTGTGTGTGTGTGTGTGTGATTGTGCATGCATGTGTGCGTGCATGTGTGTGTGAGTGAGTGTGTGTGTGTGTGTGTTTGTGTGTGTGATTGTGCATGTGTGTGATTGTGCATGCATGTGTGTGTGAGTGTGTGTGTGTGCATGTGTGTGTGTGTGTGAGTGTGTGGGTGTGGGTGTGTGTGTGTGTGATTGTGCATGCATGTGTGCGTGCATGTGTGTGTGAGTGAGTGTGTGTGTGTGTGTGTGTGTGTCTGTGTGTGCATGTGTGTGTGCGTGTGTTTGTGCATGTGTGTGTGTGTGCATGTATGTGTGTGTGTGTGTGTGATTGTGCATGCATGTATGTGTGCATGTGTGTGTGTGTGTGTGTGTGTGCGTGCAGGCATACGTGCATGCATGTGTGTATGTGTTGTGAGTGTGTGTGTGTGTGTGTGTGTGTGTGTGTGTGTGTGTGTGTGTGTGTGCATGGTTTTGTATGTTTGTGAAAAAGGGAGAGAGAGAATACATTACCCAAACTGTATTGAACTAAGTACACTTAACCATTCTGTACTTGTAAATGCTACATTATGTAAGTAACTTGCACTTCAACACACCACATTAATCAGCACTACAAGACACCACATTAATCAGCATTACAACACACCGCATTATCAGCTCTACACTGCTACACAACACTGTGCTAACACCGCAGCACCACTCTTCTCTGTTTTCTGGGGTGTGTATGCTGAATATGTGCCTTCTTGTTTCCATAACTCACCTGAGTTGTATTAATTTTACTTCACTTTTGTTTATGGTGTTGTTTCTCTGTCTCTCTCCCTCTCACATACACACATGGATCATGTGATCTTTAACATATCTATCAATTTAATCTTCTGCAAGGGCAGAGTGATTGACACATGTATGCACTGCCACCTCAGTCCCTGCTCAGTGTTGTGTTGTATTGGTCATATTCATTTTATTTCATTTACATTTTGGTTATGTTTTTATACATTTAGTTGTGTTTAATTTGCTTCACTTTTGTTTATGGTGTTTTTATCTCTCTCTGTATGTCTCTCTGTGTGTGTCTCTCTCTGTGTCTCTCTCTCACACACACTAGGAACATGCACATACTTATACCTCTATCGTATTGTATTACTCTTTGTCACTATAGATTTGGGCTGCTCTCCCCAGTTAGAGCACATCAGTACAGTGCAGTGCCATCTTTTTTCTGCCTGCAAGTGGATTTGTTCTTCTTTCAAAGTGGATTTTTCCACAGAATTTTCCCAGAGACAACTCTTATGTTGTCATGTGTTCTTTAATGTGCGCTAAGTGCATACTACGCATGTGACCTCTGTTTATTGTCTGACCCCAATTGACTAGCATCCAGACAACCACTTATGTTGTAATGAAGTGGGGTAAGATAATGGTGATTGTGGGACCAGTCAACATGCTTTTAAAGTAGACATGATACAGCATTTCTTCTTCCTTCTTCTTCCTCCTTCTCCTCCTCCTTCTTCTTCTCCTCCATTCTCCCATTTCTTCTCCTTCTCCCTTTTCTTCTTCTCCTCCTCCTCCTTCTTCTCCTCCTCCTTCTGTTCTTCTTCTCCTCCATTCTCCCATTTCTTCTCCTACTCCCTTTTCTTCTTCTCCCTCCTCTTCTTCCTTTTCTTCCTCTTCCTTCTTCATCTTCCTCTTTCTTCCTCCTTCTTCTTTCCAAACACACATGTTAGGTTTGTGGATCAGTTTACACGCTTTGATGCCTCCTTGAAAGTGAAACTGACATGGATTGCGGGATCTTTTAATTTGCACAACATTTCATCTTCTACAAGACAAAGTGATGGTTGGTGCATTGCTCTGGCTCACCCCCCACCCCCATCCCCCCTTCCTTTCCTTTCCCAGAGCACTGAAACTGTCACCAGAGCAGGCTTTTAGAGTAGATGTTACAATGTGTATATAGATCAGTCCACATGCTTTGGCAGCTCCTTGAAACTGTCACCTGGATCAACAGAGTGCGGAAGCTTTTGCTAGAGCAGCAGGCTTTTAAAGTTGATGTTATACAGAGTATACAGTGTATATAGATCAGTCCATGTGCTTTAAACACCTTGTAACCATCACCTGTAACGACAGATCACGGAAGCTGTCCCCAGAGCAGCAGGATGCTTTTAAAGTCGATGTTATACAGAGTATATAGTGTATATAGATCAGTCCATGTGCTTTAAACACCTTGAAACCATTACCTGTAACAACAGATCACGGAAGCTGTCCCCAGAGCAGCAGGATGCTTTTAAAGTCGATGTTATACAGAGTATATAGTGTATATAGATCAGTCCATGTGCTTTAAACACCTTGAAACCATTACCTGTAACAACAGATCACGGAAGCTGTCCCCAGAGCAGCAGGATGCTTTTAAAGTCGATGTTATACAGAGTATATAGTGTATATAGATCAGTCCATGTGCTTTAAACACCTTGAAACCATTACCTGTAACAACAGATCACGGAAGCTGTCCCCAGAGCAGCAGGATGCTTTTAAAGTCGATGTTATACAGAGTATATAGTGTATATAGATCAGTCCATGTGCTTTAAACACCTTGAAACCATTACCTGTAACAACAGATCACGGAAGCTGTCCCCAGAGCAGCAGGATGCTTTTAAAGTCGATGTTATACAGAGTATATAGTGTATATAGATCAGTCCATGTGCTTTAAACACCTTGAAACCATTACCTGTAACAACAGATCACGGAAGCTGTCCCCAGAGCAGCAGGATGCTTTTAAAGTCGATGTTATACAGAGTATATAGTGTATATAGATCAGTCCATGTGCTTTAAACACCTTGAAACCATTACCTGTAACGACAGATCGCGGAAGCTGTCCCCAGAGCAGCAGGATGCTAAAGTCAATGTTATACAGAGTATATAGTGTATATAGATCAGTCCATGTGCTTTAAACACCTTGAAACCATTACCTGTAACGACAGATCACGGAAGCTGTCCCCAGAGCAGCAGGAGGCTTTTAAAGTCGATGTTATACAGAGTATATAGTGTATATTGATCAGTCCATGTGCTTTAAACACCTTGAAACCATCACCTGTAACGACAGATCACGGAAGCTGTCCCCAGAGCAGCAGGAAGTGCTGTACGAGCTGAAGGCCAGCAGGATGGGCGCCATGCGGGCCCAGAACGAGGCTCTGCGACATGAGGTGCTCCTCACTCAGCGCCGCAAGCACCTGCTGGACGCGCGTCACGCCCAGACCCAGTCCTACAGCGGCTCTGAGACACTGCGTGCTGCTCACGCCCTGGAGGCTAAAGTTAGAGGGGGTAGGTGTTGTGCTGGGTACAGTGTGTTGTGTGTGTTGTTGTGTGTGTGTAGTGTGGTTGTGTGTGTGTTGTGTGTTTGTGTGTGTGTGTGTGTTTGTGTCTGTGTGTATGCATGTGTGTGTGTGTCCATGAAAGAAAATGCACTGGAGGCAAGCTGAGAAGAGAAGGATGGGATTTTTTGTTTCTTTTTAAACTTCTTTATTTATTTATTTATTTACATAATCAAAAGTTGCACATATTACAAAATATGTTCTGTATGTCTTTTATTCACATACACTCACACACACACATTATGCGCACACACATATATTCAGTGCCACTCAGACAGAGATGCTATTTGTATTAAAAAAAGTTTTTTTTATAAGAACAGATATGCTGCACCTTATATGGATCAGTCTGCATGCTTTGACACCTTGAAACAAGATACCCACTTTCCAACACCTTTCTGTAAGTGACGGCCATTTACACAGGTTGTACCTTGTTATAGAAGCTGAATTAACTTATTAGAAATCAAAGCTGCAAAAGATAAGCAACTTATCATATGGGTAGCTAATGATATTGCAAATTAAGTAACTGAACCAGTCACAAAAACTTTACTTTCATAATTCATCCAAAGTAACTGCTCTTAACATCATGTGAACAGAAGACTGACCAACCAACCAACCCACACTCCTGCAGAACCTATCCAACACATACATGCTTTGTAAACTAAACATCAGTATTATTCAGTCTCCTCTTATTCTATGGCCTTGGTGGCCTTGTGGTAATGTGTCTGTGTAGGAAGCAAGAGAATCTGAGGACACTCAATCCCACTCACCTGAATTTTTTCCACTCCACTACATCTTGAGTGGTGGTCTGGATGCTAGCTGTTTGGATGAAACTATTAACAGAGGTCCCGTGTGCAGCATGCACTTATAGCGAACATTAAAAAAAAACACAACGATGGCAATGGCATCAAAAGGTTTGTCCCTTGCAAAATTTCTGTAGAAAAATCCTAACTGACAATAAAACAAATACTCCTGCAGACAGAAAAATAAAGGGGTGACAGTGGACTGTTGTGACACTCTCTCTCCGGGGAGAGCAGTCCAAACTGCATGGAAAGAAATCTGTTGTGACACTCCCTCTCCGGGGAGAGCAGTCCAAACTGCA
>JAAQRG010108220.1:0-42674 GCA_011634625.1 Babylonia areolata | reverse complement strand
CCCAACATCAACCATTAGATCCCCAATATTAGGGCTTGATTCAGCGGCTACAAATTCAGGTTCATTAAATCCCTGTGGTGTTTCCACAACTCCCGTTAGGGTGGGCGTGATAGCTGTTTTTCTATTATTTAAAAGGTAGTTGGTGAATTTCTTAGCTCGGGTGGGGTTTACTTCTCTTTGTGAGCGTTCCATAACAAGCCCACTATCAATTTTAAGCATGTTACAAAGGACGCGCATAGGAACGGTTATTAAATAAAACATGCGGCCCGATTGAATACCACGGCAAGCAGGGAATTTATAAGCGTTTTCAATAGTCATTTTTGCTGGTCTCTTTACTGAAATAGATTTTAATATTGAGGACTCCAATAGGAATCCCCAAGGTTTAAAAGCTATATAAAATCAAATATTTTATTTGCTGCCTCGACAAAGCCAATAGCGGAAAATACTTGATCATCAATAATTAGTTTTTTCTCATTAACCAATTGACCTATTATATATTTTTTCGCTTTCTCAGTTTTAGCATCTATTGCAATTTGTGTATTTGAAATACAGCTAATGTTAAATAATACTTTCTTACCATTTACTGTAAAAGTATCAAGGTATTGATTAGGTTTAGCATTTGAAAATTTAAATGTATTATTTATCATTTTTCCATTACTGCAATTGTATTGATTCTCTTTTGTTTGGATAACTATTAGCATTCCTTGATAACTAAAATTAATAAAGCCGTTAGAATTAGATGAGGCTATCCAAATAGATTTATCGTTAACAAACCATTTATCCTTACTGCTCCCCGTAGCATGTGCGCTAATTGACAGTAAAGATAATAGTAGTATAAACACTCTCTTTTTCATGTTGTCCCTATCATTTAATAACATTTAATATTGAGGATTCCGTTTAGAATCCCCAAGGTTTAAAGGCTATCAATATTCCATAATACGCAATCGTTTAGAAATAATATTATATATCATTAATACATTATCTGTTTTATGATCAATGATTAATTGAAAGCGTGAACCCATAACGGATTTTATAGTCAGCGGTGAATCACTCTGTAATTCATTAGCTCTTTTAATGAATTCCTCATGCTCAATATTTTCAATGTCAATTTGTTTTTTAATTTTACCAAGTTCTTTCTGATTGGTTCCCATTGTATTACCTATCACTAACGCTTATAAACATTGAATCTTAGAACGGTTAGCTGATATCAAAGTATTGTTAGAGCGGTCTATAAATACCGTTTCAACCTGATAAACCCCCTTGCTAGTATCTATGGTAAATTTATTGTATGTTTTTAGGTTCTGATCATCCTCATTACTAAAAATACTATATTGATCATGGCTATAACCTTGTTTAGTTATAACGAAATTATCTAGAATAGGGCGGCTAATACCATCAAATTTATTTACAGTAAAATCACCTTTACCATTGATATAAAATTCAATATATCCGCTTTTCTGTTCACATTTGTAATAAAAATCTTTATCTATCGGGGAGGCCTTGGGAATCCCTAGGGGAATCAAAGAGGCCACGATTAATATTAATGCTTGTTTCATTGCTGATAGAACCTATTTTCTTTAATTTTATTAGCACTAACACGATCATAGCCGCCTGAGGCAACAATTCTAATTAATTCATTGTGTTTTTCGATTGCGGCTAACTTACTATTAATTGAAATTAAGAGATTGATAACTTGCATAATCAGAAAACAAGCTAACATACTCACAAAAAACATCATAATGATGGCTGAATCTGTATTAATAAAATCTAACATAGTTGACCTTTAATGGTTTTAATAAAGCCCATGGAATCCCACGGGCACAATCTAGCATTATCGCATTACCGCGTAGCAATCACCAATGATATTATATTCAATACCATTATCATAAATCTCAACTCCTGATTTTGTTTCCTCCCTGATTATATCCCAACCAAACGATGAACCCCTAACAAACTGAATTGATAATTTATCAGTTACGGCGTCACATTTTTGCGCCAACTTAAACATATCGTACAGGTCACAACTAACAGCATCTAATACATTAGTTAATTCTTGATCATAAAGCTCGTTAGCTTGTGCCTGAGCCTCTTTAATCATACAGGCCGTTGCTGAGTCACAATCACTAAAATTCATATTGTGAACATCAGGGAAATCATTAGAGCCAATAATCTCAAAGGCTTCATGTGCGTAAATGACTTGATATTCCCCACAGCTCCCCTGATAGGTTTCCATTAATTCATCTGTGATATCTGTTAGAGAATCGCCAAATTCAAATGATTCTATTTGGTAGGCTAGGGAATCAACTAGGGATTCAGCTAGGTTATTAGTTACTGTGAATTCTAATTCTTTTTTAGGTGTTAAGTTGTGCATAGTATAGCCTTATATTAAGTTTAAGATTTTGATAATTTGTTCTGAGGTTAAATCATACAGCCGTAAATTAAAACGGTCGGTTTCATGTAATTTATGATAGATGTTACCTTTGTTTGTGTTTTCATCCCCTCGAATAATATATTCATTATTATTTGTCTGCTCAAGGGTAGTGACTCGCTTAATTGCATCTATAACATGGGAGCGGTTAACCTGCTCTGTAATGTTCCCTTTATACTCCCTGATAGCCTTATGATAGGACTCAATGGCTTCATAATATTTACATAGTAATCTAGTATTAATATCCTTTGCTATGGCTGCAATAGATTTATTCAATGAACATCCTATACAAACTATTCTAGGATTTGTTTTTTTATATTTTGGGTGTTCATAACATAATTTAAATTGTGGGAGCTTACAGTCATTAGTATTAAAGATATTAATTATAATGCCGTCTTTACTTTGCAAGTAATAATCACCATTGGAACTTTTTAACTCATGGAACACCCATTCACCATTTGCCAGTAATGGGACAATTGATTTTAATTTCTCTATGATTTTATCATGATCTATTTTCATAATCTCCGACCTTTCTAGTTAATCAAAAGCTATTATCTAAATAACCTTTGAGTAACTACCCGAAAAAAATCAGGTAGTCAGAATATTAATTGCTAGTTTCTATTTGAAATAATCTTAGCTGTTTTTTTGAATCTTTTCTAAAGGTTAGTGAAATACTAGGGTAGAAAACACCGTTAAAGAATCCACCTTTGTAAGCCTCTACCAGATAATTTTTATTGTCTTTTGTGTGAGTCGCTAGGGAACCATTAGAACGATTAAGAATCAAATCAAGTTTATTAATCTTTGCTAGTTTGTTGATTATCTTTGTTGAACCTGCCACGGCCTGAGTAAATGATTTATTTGGTTGCGTTAGATATAAAATAGGCATTTGCTAAATCCTTTCGTTTTATTATGTGAATTATCTATTATGGATTATGTTATATTCTCTATAACCATTTTCCGTTGTGTAATGAGGTTCTTTATAATGAACAATTAAGAATTCCTCAATTGTCATATAAGCATTATCTAACATACCTTTGTAATAATTCACACCGTTTATTAACTGTTCTTTTTCTAGGGTGTGTGGGGCGTCCTCAAACAGTTTAATTATTTTATATAGGTTTGGGATTTGGCGATCTTGTATTGACTGTAAAATGCTTTGCATACGTTTTGAAAAATACATTAGAATAAATTCCTATCAGAATAAACAACCTTGACTAATTTCTTATTTTTGAAATAGGTATAATCTACATTATCACCAATCTCTATAAAATCTTTGCCGTTTACAGTAACTTTCTTAATTGGCTTTCCTAGGCTTTTAGCGTGGTTCTTAATAATGCGCTTTGCGCGTCCCTTGCTTACCTTGTAAAACGTTGTGATAGTGTAGCGGGTGCGGTATGTATATTTAGTTTTCATAGCTTAATACGTTCCTTAAATGAATCTAAAACAGTCTTTGAAAAATACCCATGATTTTTATAGGTGATCTTATGGCGGCCTAACTTCTCTAACATGGCTAGTTGATAACTACTAAGAAAAAGCAAGTTACTATTTTCTATCGACTTATCACCAATAATTGATACTAGAAACCCCGCATTAAATAAGTAATCCCTAACATAGATAATTTTAACCTTTGCCATTTAACACCCCTTTAATAATAGATGAGGCGAACACACCGCTAAAATTATCGGCATACTCAATTTTATTATTCTTTACTAATTCAATAGTTTTATCTAATGATAATTTCTTTTCTTTTCCATTAGTCTTAACATTAAAACTATCATCATTAATATTCATCTTTTCAATAACAATCCTAGGCATTACTAGAGGCCTTTTTTTGTCTAGTCGGCGTTTATGGGCCGCTCTCATTTCAGCGGCAAATCGAGCACATCCACCGTTAGCAAACAGTAACTTTAACGATGTGTTATTAAGAATGTAATCAATATCAGAATCAAATAATTTAACTGTTTTGATTACCTCATGATTTCCTGTTAGATAGCTCACTGAGTATTCACCGCAAGTTAAATATTTATTTATCAGTAAATATACGCTATCCGTAAATTTAGGATGTTTCATTTTATAGCCTAGTTGGTTAATTGGTTTAATATTAGGGACTCTATTAGAATCCCCAAGGGTTAAACCTATTAGTAAAACTTTTCTAATGATCTTTTATGTGCCGCTCTCATGTTAGCCGCAAATAAACCCTGTGCCCCACTAGAATAAATCAATTTGTAATCAGTGTTATCCAATACATAATCAATATCAAAATCAAATAACGGGATAGTTTGGATATGTTCATTATTAGCGGTTAAATATGTTACGGAATATTCACCACCGCCTAAATAACTTTCAATACAGATTTTTTTTGTTTGGGATAGATTAGGCATTTTGGAACCCCTTTAGAAACTCATTAAATAATTCTTTTGCAACCTGTGAACCCTCAAAGCGTGAGAATTCTAAGGAGCCTAGGAGGTGCAAAGCGTAAAGCTGATTATCATTTAAATAAACATTATCTAATAATTCCCCGTTTACCCGTGGGAAACATTGGTAAATGCCGCTATTCATATAATCATTAACTATCATTACATTAGTTTTTGTTTGTGTTTCATTCTTTAGTTGCTCGAAAATTAATTTAGCTTTCAATCCTTGCTTGCTATCTTCAAATAAAATTTCTCTTTCCTGTGCAAGTTTCAAAAGCTGTTTAGAGTACCAAAAATATCCGCTAATAATATCACCTTGTTGGATGGTGCCAGAAAATAGATTAGAGTCGCTAACTGTATTTACTGTAATTATCTTTTTCATTTCTCAATGTTCCTTAGTAGATTTAAAATTGGGAACTTGTGAGAATTCCCAAGGCTTAAACCTGCTAACTATTTAAATGATGTTCTAAAATTTGTTTGGCCTCTATGCCGTATTCTGTTTGGCTGTAGTGCAATTTGTTTTCAGCCTTTGCGCGTCCCAAATAATCCGCTGTAACCCTATCGAATCCAATGTGATTCCCGTTTGAATCCTCAAAATCCGCCATGAAAATATCATCAAACAAAAAATATAACAATGTAACTTTAGTCATTGATAACACTCCCCACGAATAGAGCCGCACAACAAGCCGCACAACAAGCCGCCACCGTGTAAGAAAAGGGTAGAGCTATTAACCCGAGCGAGGCAATTAGGCACACATAGCGGCTTGATTTGGTTATCATGTGATTAATGAAATCTAACGGGGATAATAATAAGTTAATCATTTTTGTTTGTTCCTGCTGTGGAAAAATATTTAATCAATGGCTATCCAATGAATAACCATTTGTTAATTATTTGTCTAACGGATTTAAGGGAGTGAAATCAATTTTCTTTTTAATTGTCTTTTTATGTATTGGCTTACCTTGAATGAATGAACAAAGATAAATAATCATTCCAAAGAAACACAATACACCTGTAAATATTTGCGCCATCGTAGAATTAGGATTAAATAGCATATATCCACAGATTCCCATGAGAACTAGGGAACCAATCAGGCACCCCAACAAAGTAAATACAGTTTTATTAAATATTAGTGGGATTAATAAACACGCACTAATAATAATCACAATAAAACTAATAATTGATCCTGCTATTTCAATCATTTTTTAGGCTCCGACCTGTAAAACTTAATCAAGGGCTATTTAATTAATAACCCTTTGTTAAGCTCTAACAGCTTGTATAATTATTCTTATCGTAGTGGTACATTATTTCACGTTCTGTAAAATCATTTGCAAGTATGATTCCTTTTATCATTCTTGTTTTGTCGTGAAATTTAACCCTGTAGAAATCGAAACAATCAAAACCATTAGGATCTTTATGTACTTCTAAAATTTCCGCCTCTATGAATTGACCTTGTTTTGTGTAAGGTCTATTAGTATTAAATTCTATTTTATCGCCTTGGTTGTACTTGCTCATTTTATGCCGCCTTTAATTGCTTGTTTAATTTGTTTGCTTTAACGGTTTGTGATCCGTGGCGTTCCCTGATTTCGTCTAGGGTATGGTTTTTGCGGTTGCGCTTGGCCTTATATTCCTCTGGTCTGAAATACCATGCGACTTTCTTTTTCGCCCATTTGCACCCTGACTCTTTTAATATATCTTTGTGCGGTTTAGTCTCTCCCGTAATCCATACCCAATTACCACAAACCTCAATGATAAGCCCCTCAAGATTAATTATCTTGTTTAGGAATTCATTTAGTTTTTCGCTGTAGTCATACGCGCCCGAGTCATTTTTGTTTGTCTCATCTATTGTATATTCAACTGGTCTATCTAGTGACTTTAGGAATTCATAGGCGGCGTTTATTGCTTTCATCATTTCCGCGCCTGCTGGATTCTTATCAGGGTGATATTTTATAGAGGCCTTTTTGTAAGCCTTTTTAATATCATGTTGATCTGCCTTACCATCTAGATTTAATAAATTCATAGCTTCATTAATTTTCATTATACAGCCTTTTTATTTAGTTTACATTGACCACTAACCGCTTTTAAATAGTCAATATTTTATAGTTTATTATTTCAATTATTTAATTATTTATAGTTAATATCTCTATTAATTATATTTAATTAATTAATCCTTATAGATTCTATTTAGATCCTATGGGTTCCATGATTTACCGTGTGTGTCCCGTGTTCGTTTCCCTGTGTAATCAATGATTTAGGTTCCTTGTGGGCCCGTGTGGGCTTGTGTGGTTCCTGTGGGAGCTGATTGGGTTTACCTTGGTTTGTCGTGGGTTCCTGTGTGGTTCCTGTGGGTTTCTCTTAGATTCCTCTTAGTATCCATAGGGGACTAAGAAAGGCTAATTTGCCCTTACCACTAAGAGGCCGCCACCCGTAAACTAAAAGCCTAAAAATCAAGCCTCAGTGTCTACCGTTGGAACCATAAGAACGCCTTAGAACCTGCTAGAATGCTTTATATAGGCCGCTCATTGATTACTGTTCACTGCTCATTTTGTTCATATTGTGTAATCCTTTGGATAGCTTGGAAACTATCACACGGGAACCACTCAGAAGCCTAGAGGCTTATGCTAGTTAGTTGTTAATGAGTGCCTAGGGTAAAGCACACTAGAGACTAATTTGTTTTGTGTGTGGCTTGAAAGTATCCACACCTGATATATTGAGCAATCCATACTCTCCATACCTCCGACTTTACCTAGAGCCGTCCGATTAGACAAACATGCCTCGTTGTCTAGGCCTCCATTATGCTTATTTTCCCTATTGGACGCAATACCCCAAAGTAATTATTTTGTGATTTAGATCACATTTTTTATTCTTTCCCATGGCCTCCCGTATTCCCTGCCATTGTATATTGTAGGGAAAGCCAACTAAATCAATGACTTAGTATTAACTGAGGACGCAACCAAGGGCGCAAGGGGTGCCAGTAGGTAAAGAAACCGCGTGCGTCTATCATAAGTCTATTCATATTACAATAGTTAAATAGCTTGATTGATTACTATCTACACACTTAGAGATTAAACAGCCGCTATCCCTAGTAGCCTTGATCTAAATCATTGTTTGTTCGATTTATAGACAGCTATAGCGTATTCTGTAGGGTAAATTCAAAGTGAAACTGACAGGCGGGGGGTCTGTTTTTGTAACCCACTGGACGTATGAAAAATATCAAAATTTAGGTGTCCACTAGAGATCCCAATCGTCCCCCCAATAGCTCCCGATAGATTCCAATAGCTCCAATCAGTTTCCACCCAAAGCCATCCAAAAAAATAAAAAAAATTCAAATTTAGGTGCCTACTAAAGAAATCCCCATAGTTCCCTAGGGTGCTCTCACACGATACAGTTACAGTGTCACTATGGGAATCACACAAGACACAGGGTATAGCTTCACAAAGAATAGGGTAGGAGGTTATTAGGAATCTATTAGGAGTATATAAGGAAAGAATATTAAGAATGGATAGAATATTAATAAAGGATAAATAGAATAAATGAATAATAGAATAAATGAATGAGTCAATAACCAGCGGTCAATAGAGTTCCTAAACTGAATCAACCGCTCATCATGGAACCCTATAGGCTCCCTCAGGAATCCTAGTTATAGCAACCTACAGCCTAAAGGAAAGCCATAATCACACAGCTCATTCTTTAAATCGTGAGCAACATTATAGCCAATCTCATCAATCGGTGAATTCTGAGATATTAAAGTTATTAAATCTAGTAGTGAATAAACCGCTAATTAAAGAACCCTATAGGCTCCCTATGGATCTCATGGTTTGATGAATCCTTAAACCGCTCCCTAGGAAACCCCAAAGGAACATATAGAAAACAAAGGAGGGATAAAAGTAGGAGACCTTACGGCCTCCTTACTTGATCATATGACGTTACATATTAAACGAAAGGTGGGTAATGGTAGGTAGAGGGATGGATACTTAACTTGCTAAGTGTTTCAACCGCTTTATAATGCTTAGAAACAACTAGCGCACATCGAACCATTACCGAGGTCTATACTAACAGATCAATCTCTGAATGGTCAATATAGGTTATAACCATGTTTAAAATAAAGAATAAATTATTAATATTTCTAGTGTTCGTATTAGTGATAAAAGCAGTAGCTATCTACGGGTTTACTTGGTGGCTCCATGCTGAAATATTACATAGAACTCAATTACTCCCTTTTATGATTTCATCTACAGGCATTGTAGGGATGTTCTTAAATGCTTATGAATATTTACAGGGTAAACATATCGGGTTCTATGGATTGATTGTGTTTTCAATTATAGGCAGTATTAATAATTTTATCTTAGTACATAACGTTCATACATTTGTTATTTCTTTAATTGGACTGGCAATATTTTGTCTAGCTGATCACAAACTACAGAAACCATATAAAATGTGAGGTTATTCTCAATTTATAAATTATTTTCTTGCTATAGATTCCTAAAATATCTATATTGATTACGTAGCCTATCACTACACAAACTAGCTTGCTCAAGCCCTTTAGTCTCCCTCAAAACTAAAGGGCTTTTTTATAGAATAAAGTGAGACTTCTATCACACTTTAATTCTCCGAAGTATCCTAGAATACTCCAAATAAATAAACGATAGGATGTATAAGTAATGGATAAGAAAGTAATAATTAAAGAATTAGCGTGTATAGTCCAAACAAAATTAATTCTCCCTGTTCAAACTTATGGGAGAATACGAAAGAAACTCGCAAATCATGATGTTTCAGAGATTGGCCTATATAGTGCAATAGCTGATCATTTAATAGAGAATGATATAAAGCCTACCTCCTTTGCTCCCGAAACCGCCTACGCTATTGAACAAATTGCTAATAACCCTTTTGCTATAAAAACCGATAATGAATTATTCTTTCTCCGTAGACGTTGGGAGGATATTAAAATCAGTGGGGTGGATAAGAAAAAACAATTATGCAATAAATGTTTTGAAATCGTATCAATAGATGATATTAGCCCACGAAAGAATTATAAAAACACTTGTACGGCTTGTGTCTCTCAAGTCCATAAAACAAATTATAAATCTAAACCGCCTCAAAAGCCTGTAGTTCCATCCCTAGAAAAACAAGATACTAAACCCCTAGAAATCCCTCAGGAACCTATAGAGCCTATAGAAATCCCTCAGGAACCTATAGAAATAAAAGAACCTTTCATAACTATTGAATCAGTAATCGGGGAGGGTAAATCGACAACAATTACCCTTAATGTTCCCATGGAAAAACTTGGGAAACTATTTGATATATTCGAAGATCATTTAATAACTCAAACTGAACAATAGAGATCACTATACTATTGCAGTCTAATAGAATTAGGGCTATGATCACCTAAATCAATGTAGTTAGTGTTTACTCATTGATGGTCTCGCTAAAGCCCCTAGTATCCTAACAGAGCTAGGGGTTTCTCTTTGCTACCATAAAGGAACAGATTATGAACGCAGCAAACATAGATTTAAATTCCCAAGTTAATCTTAATAAAAACCTAGATCTTATTGCATTTACTATAAATCTCAAGCCTGAGTTTATTGATCCTCATCCATTTCATAATGAGATTGTATTTTACCTCCCTCACATAGCAAAAGTATTAAGTATTAAACATAACAATCTATATCATATGATTGTGGTAGATAAGTTAGGAAATACATTTAAGAGTCAATACAATAAAGATGCTCATATCCCATTATTAAATGCATTTGGTTCATTATTTGAGGAGACAATAATTTAATGGTTACTATAGAGTCTAAGATTGGAGCTAATGGTTTATCTGAGGTTTATTTTTTAATTAATTCTTGTCATTCTATTGAAGATATTAACAATAAGGCAATTGCTTTCGCTGATAGAACAATGAACTTCAATGTTCCTAATATGTCTTATGATTGGCCTGTGTATATTAGAAATAAAATCCGTGATACACCGAGGTTAATAGGATTTATCAGAATTACTACAGAGAAACACGGGTATATTATTGACCATTTAACTGTAGATAAGAAAATAATAAATAGTGATTGGGATGTTGAGAAATTCTATGGCGGTAACTATGGCCTACAGAGTGAATAACGAATAATTAAATTAAGAAAGCCCCTTGGTATTCCTTGGGGCTTTTTGTTAGGCTTTATTCTTTAACTTAATAGTATGAGGTTTAACAGAGATTGTTATTCTCTTTTTCTTCTTTAATTGCTCAGTATTCCAAATATAGATTCTATCTAGCTGTGGATAACCAGAGCGACTAAAGATATAACCTTTATAATCAATCTCAGCGTGTGGTAACTCCATAATAGGGTTAGCTCCATGGATTGAATGATTACCTACTAAGATAACCTTTTTAACACTAGGATGGGCTAATATCTTCTTAAAATCCACACCATACATATTACCGCCTCTTTCTTGGTGGCGGCTATCCCACTTATGAGTTACCCAAGCACATAATACAATTTCAGGGTTATATTTCTTTACGGCCTTTAATGCGTCTAGTTCCTCTACATCATGCCCGTATTGAACTAATGGAATATTACGGGAACTATAGGACTCTTGAACCCCTAGAAACTTATTTCTGTTCTTAGGATGCTGCATATAGTTATCAGTGGATCGAATCCCTAGATTTCTCCCATAGACACCATTACCACCACCAATCTCTAAGACTTTATCCCTTGGTGTGTCTCCAATGATTTCCTCTAGCTTTCCTAGTAGCTCCTGAGTAGGTAGGGAGTAGAGGCCGTTAGTATGCATAAACCATTGTCTTTGATTTCTAGTTAATGACATTAGATAGGCAGTAATAGGCGGAATTAATTCACCTTTATCATTAAAAAGATGATCATTAATAAAGTCAACATTCTCAGGAACTACATAGGTTGCTAATATTTTAGTCATTGGATTACTCGCTAAAGATCACATCATTAGTATTAAATGAATTTGTACAAGATACACTCTTACCAGATTTATCTATGATTTCAGAGGTTACTATAAAGTTATCCTCTAGGTTCTTTAAGGTTCCATCTGGTAGTTCTGAATTAGTATTTAAGGAATGAGATTGGAAGAAACTAGAAAGGGCTTTAGATTTATGAGTTTTAGGATTATAGATTAACTTAGCTTTAATATCTGCAATATCATTAATACATGAATCACTAAATTCCTTTTTACCTATTTCTCTATCTATCTTTCTTTGTGTGTAAATATCTATAATTTCATCCTGCTGTATGATAGAGGTGAATTCATTATCTTTCGCTGAATGCTGTAAGAATCGCTCTAACTTATAGATACCAAAATCTAACATACTGATAGGGCGATCCCTCAAGGCTTGAATAGGGGATGTTGAGGCCACCGAGCCAAACGATATACACATCAATGTTAGTATTGTTATCTTTTTCATTCTTACTGCTCCTTGAACATTTAATACTATATAGGTAATTCTTTACTTGTAACAGTCTTTGTCTAAAAAAAATTCCGTGAAGTCTATAAATCTAGCCCTCTATTCGCTATACTCCCAATCTAGCTAATAAAGTGTAATAGATAGGTTACTATGAGAACATCAATTATAACATGTGTCTTACTCTCCTTAGTGGGATGTAAATCACTAGATGAGAAACGCCAACAATGGGCTTTAGAAGCCTCAGACCTGAGTGATTCTGGTTTATGCTATGAGATCGGTGGGGAATTTGGAGATCACCGAATTCTAGTCCTTATGGATGAATTAGATTATAGAAAATCTCAAGGTACATTCACGCTATCAGAAAGAGAGTGTGAGAACGTGGGCCAACAGGCCTATGATAAAAAGGCGTTAAAATTAGCGGCTAATAAACATCATAGGGAATCTACAGGGAAGATCATAGAAGACAGTATCAATGGGTATTACAAAGGAGTGAATAGCGTAAATATCCATTATCCGCAGCCTGTGAATACTAGTTGTAATACCATTGGTACTTTTGTTAACTGCACAAGTTTTTAATGAACGAAAGGGAGCCGCTAGGTGCTCCCTAAATGTTTGATTAATAATCCTTATGTATAGCATAAGATTTTTTTAAAATCCTTATAAACAAATCATTTAGTGCGGTGAATCACAATTCAAACAAAATCAATTTGACTGTATCAGCAACTAAAATATAATTGGATTCGTTCATTGGGAAGACAACCAATATCTGCACGATCCTATAACACGCAAAGCCCTAACTTAAAGCCTCTTGGAGTCCTACCTTGAGGCTTTTCTTTTATGAGGAATAAAAATGGAAATCATTAATAACTCTAGTAACTTTACTATTATTGATGGGGATATGAGTTTCGAATTGAGTAAAAATATATGGACTGCTGTCAATATAAAAAAGAGACAGAGTGAATATTTTATTGAATTACCTATTCTCCAATATGGAGATTCTAAAGTAACAATTAAATTGAATGAAGATATTTTGAATGTATTGAAAGAGCAGTCAGAAAATTTCATTGCAATTTTTGAATGATAATTAATTATTTAATAAAAAAGGAGCCTAATGGCTCCCTTAATATCCTCAATAATACTTTATTACTTACTGATTAAAGTATCTTTAATACTTCTAATATACATCATAAGAACCATTCCCAATCCTAATAGTTCCCATAGGTAATGCCCGTCACTGGCTCCCGATAATGTTTGACTAATAAACATAGCACTAGTAACAAACATAGAGGCTAGGGCGGCTAGAGTAGTATATTTGTGGTTCTTAGCTGTAGTCAGGAATTCACCCTTAACTAAGCTGATAGCAATAAGGATAAACGGTAAACATTGCAGAATAATTAAAACAGGAAATAGAGCATTAAAGAATGGGCTTAAAACTGCATGGCCTACCTGAGATTTATCCCAAGTTCCTACAATGTAACCAGCCCAACCGCTCCAAGTATCCCCTTTGTAGGCCGTTTCTGGTGACATAATCCCTAATAAGATTCCGCAAACCTTATCAATGAATCCATTCTTAAACCAAAAGATTCCTAGAAATATCTGAGCAGGAACAATATAGAAATTAATCTTCTCTAGTAGTTGTTTCATAAGTACACCTATCGGCAACGATCCAAAAAAAATCCCCTAATCAAAGCGGTGAATAGGGGACGGTTTATTAGGCTTAATAAAAAATAAAGCTATATAAATCAAGTTGGCAATGAACATCCTTACAATGAGCAAGTCTATTCAAATGGTATTGTAGGCTTAGGAAACAATACCCTAAAGGATACTCAGGAAATCCCCGATGAAACCCCAAGTATCCTAAAGGCTATTGCTTAGAAAGTATATTTAGAACCAACCATGAACGTGTTTCCACCGTCTTTAAGTAGGTTGAATTCGTATTCCCCATATACTTTGAAATCACTAGAGAACTTATACTGAGTTCCTAGAGTAGCGTAGTTCATAACGTCTTTACCATCAAAACTTGTAAATAGACGTTTTGCATTCTTAGATACTGAATCAATGGTCTTACCAACACTAGCAGAAGTCTTATTGTATTCATCTGCTTTATCATTCACATTACGGTAGTTATAACCAGTTACAAGATCCCATTGTGGGGTAATGTGATAGTTAGCCGCAAATTCAAAACCTTTAGCTTCAACATTAGATCCATTGATCTTAGTTGTTAAGTAAGAACCTAGAGCCGCTAAGTAAACTTTATCACCGTTATAACGAGCCGCTAATTGATAAGCCATGATATTATCAAAGTCGATACCTTTTGCATTGATATCGGTAGAGGCTACAGAGGCACCAACACCGAACTTATTAAAGTCATAAGTTGCTGCACCGACTACAGTAGTTGCACCCTCTATGGAGCCTAAGGATTTAGGATTATTTTTATGGTCTTTATTATAGTCGCCAATCGCGCCATTGTACGTTTTAACAAAACCTAAAGTACCATCAAAATCTGTATTATCCGTTACAGATAAACCAGCGTTAAATTTACCTTTAGAGATAGTAGCTTTAACAGTATTCTTACCGCCAGCAAAACGAGTGTTAGCCTCGGCACCATAAGCGATCAATACATCAGTGAAATCAGTGACAATAACATCGGCTGAATCTTGTTTACCATATGTTAGCATTGCGTCAAACTTATTGAAGTATAGGCCACCATATAGATCTTTTTGAATCACACCATCTGCATTTACTTCACTTTCAAAGTAACCAATAGCTGATACATTATCATTCAGAACTTTAGTGCCTGTTACATTAAGGCGACCACGGGATTTGTCATGATGTTGTTGATCATAACGAGCCTCAATACGGCCTCCTAGGTCTACTGAGGTAGTATCATTGTGATAGATATTAGCCGCCATAGTTGGGGCAGTGATCGCCATAGCAATTGCTGAAACAAGTAATTTTTTCATCGGGATTCCCTTAGAATTTAATTTGAATTATCAAAATAGCAAAATATTGAACTTTTAAAACTCTCTAGTGTCACCGTTTTGACCTAGCTCACAAAATTATCTCTTTTTCATAGAGCCTAACGGCCTTTCTAATAGCATCCTCACTAGCTCCTGTTTTATGCACTTTTATTGCATAATTATATACATCTAACGCGAGTTCTCTAGATGGATAAAGCCCTAAGAATATCGCCTCATCATGAACAGGGATTACCGCTTGCCATTGATAACTATCTCTATCTAAGCTGACATTACATTTTTGATCTTTGAAATGATTAATAAGATAGAGTTTCTTAGGGGTTTCCCAAAGGATTTTAAAGTTATCTAATCGGTGATTATTTTCAATACCGTTAATAAATTCAATATATGGCTCTAAAGAATGAGGGTTCATTCTCTTTTCAATTAAGAATTCTAACCAACCTTTGATTTCACCTAGGGCTAATACTAGATAATGACTAGGTATTGGTCGTCCCCAAATCATGATACTTTGCCAATACAATTTATCATCTTTAATATGTCCAGCCATACTACCTATTTTAGCCCTAGCAACATTAGGCGGAATCGCTTTCCAAACAATTCCAGATTTAACACTAGGATCTAATTTAAGATAAGCATCACAATAGGCCTTGAGGCTCAATACATCAATCTTAGCCTGTTTCCTGTTCATTATATATTAATCCTCTTAACACAAGCTCTGTGACCTCTTGGTGTCCTTGTAGAGCATCATCATAGGAACTATACCTATTACAGTATAAGTCTATGAATGAATCATCAGAAAACACCATAGTTTCAAAGAGGATAGGAGTACAATCACAAAAGGAAAAACTGTGATCTACGGCTAGGAATATAGTTGATACGAAATAGCTCTGAGAACGTTTCCAGTTGATCGTTCTTAGTGCCTTAGGGTTTCCCTTGGTAATCGGTTTACGGGGCTTAATGGATGTTTTAGAGACTGTTCTATCATGAGTCATTAACCAATCTATCCATTGATCCAATTGGGAATCTTCTAGGGCTACGGGTTCCTTTCCGTTTAGTATGTAGTAGTTCATTTATTATCCATCCTTGCAAGTCATGCCAATATATGCGCCGATCATAGGTATAATAAATAAAGTCAATCCAATGTTTGAATGCATATAGCCCCATGCAATATTATAAGCACCTTTATAATCAATTAACTTATAAATTTCATGAAATGAAATATTATATTCAACACAGAAATCAAATATAGTAATTGATCCCCAATATCCATATTTTAAATATTCAAACACACCATAACCTAAGTACCAAATGATAATAAGACATGGGTTAATCACAGAACAATAAATTAAAAAAAAACACATCAAGAAAAGTTAATAGAGCAAAGACCAGTATAGATACAATAATTATTGCCGTTAACATATTAAAACCTTATTTAACATAATACCGATAATACGAATTAAAACAGAACCCATGGAATCCAAAGAAACCAATGGAAACCCAATAGATTACCAATATTTTTTCATGCGACTAATCACAATCTCGGATTCATTAGGAAACCTATTCACTAACAATATACAGGATTTCGTAAGAATAATATCAATCAAAAACGATATTAAACATCGAATAACCACAGCTACAGGGATGTAGTAAGTTAAGTCAGAATGCTGATAAGCTAAGAAAAAAAACAGGCCAATTAACAAAAATCCGATGAATGTTAGAAGATGAGAAAATCCTCTAGAGATATCGTATATTAATGATGCAAATCTATTCTTAAAATTCTCAGTTGAATAATATTTATAGGCCTTGTCTAAATCTGAAAGACTCGGATTATCTATATTAAAATCAACTCTGGATTGTAACTCTGTGTGATATTTATTCCCTTGACGATGATTATAGAATTCACAGAACACATTATACAAACAAATAATAGTACAATTAATAATGAATACCCCAAGATAAATTATATAATCCTGCATCATCCTAACCTCTATCTATATCTTTAATAGAATCTATTTCCATTGATTATCTAATGAATAATCTAGTAACTCTAAATGTTTAATAGCCATAGATTTTGCTGAGAAATTATTTATGGCATATTCTCTAATTGCTTGCTTATCCAGATTATCGACTAAATTAATACTTTTAATAAAGTCCTCTTTGGTATCACATAGAAACCCATTGAAACCATCTATAATTAATTCTGGCATCGCTCCACGATTAAAGGCAATCACAGGGGTTCCTGACATCATAGCTTCAATAACAGTAAGTCCAAAGGCTTCTTCTAAACGAATTGTCACCCATAACGACTTAGCATTTTTTAGATAGAATCGTTTTTCCTCCCCATTAACAAACCCTACAGGGGTAATTAGTGGATGCCATTTAAACCAAGTTTCAGGGGAGCCTAAACGGTGGCCTCCTGCTATAACTAAACTATTTTTAGTTTCCTTGGCAATGCGGATTGCTGTATCTACTCCCTTTTTACTTCGCTTCACTTTAGCTAGAAATAGATGAAATTTCGACTTATCCTCATTAAATTCATATTCATCTACAGGTATCCCATTGTGAATATAATGAGTTTTCCCGTAGGAATCCGCCATTGTTTTTGAGACAAAAACTGAATTACAGCCTGTACCTGCTCCACAATGAGTTATTGAAAGGAATCTAGGGAAATAATCTCTAAGATTGAAGATAAACTCTCTAGGTAATCCACCATGAAATTCAATATCTGTTACTGACTCAGGGATTAGTTTTAATAGATCAGTAAAATTATTTAAAGCGGTTTTATTTAATTTAATATGTTCATAGAATTCATTTGTATTGCCTTGTGGGGACAATGCATATACCTTATATCCTAATTTACTTTGCTCTTTAGCCAACCAATCAATTAATCTATTTGATCCACCACTAGATTTAATAGGTGGTAATTCTTGACTATGGATATGCAATATTACTCTATCTTTCATAGTATTTACTTAGTTAATTTAATTTAAAGGCTCCCTTAGAATCCACATAGAAACCAAGTGAATCAAGAATGAATAAACTTAATATCTTTATAGAATCTAAATGGAGCCTACCAATTACAGAACTAGATTAATTCTTTCCACACCCTCTAGCTCTTTCTTTCCATCACAAAGGTGAAAACAATTAATAATTAATTCATGAGGAACACCCGACACACTATAAACATCAAATGAAATACTCCACTCATCCAATTCATTATCTATCTTGAATGAATATACTCTATTACTTTTAATAAATTCAATATCATCTATTTCAACATCAACATATTCTCTTATGATATGTACTAAGAATGCTTTTAAATGAGGGCTAAAGTGTTTTAATTTTGTTAGCTTTATGCGGTGCATGATAGACCTCTGATCTTCTTAGCGGTGTATTCTAAACGTTTCAAATATCTATCCATCTTATTACGGCTTATGTCACCATTATAAAAAGAATTCTTAATAGACTCCCTAACGGCCTGATATTCACTCACACTAATCATACGGGGATCTTGTGATTCTACATATTCTATCAATTCGCTGATCTCTGCTGATTTCATATCTTATCCTTTCTAAAACTACTTTGTGGTTCCATAGAATCCACGGCCTTTCTAAGCTCATCATAGGCAAACTGTAAACGCCTATTCTGTTCCTCTAGCTCGGCTATTTGGTGTCTGTATTTTGCCTTGGGAAATACCCTGATAACATCCTCTAGTTCAAATATCCTTACTAATGAATGATTAACTAACATTTCAGTGAATGGTAGTTTACCGTTATCAATGGCATTATAAACTGATCGTCTACTGACTTCTGCCAGTTCCATCACTTCTTTTATTCTTAGCATATACAACAAAGGCGGCCTTTCGACCGCCCCTTTAGTTACCCTAGGATTTCGTTTAGTAATCCCAATGGATCATCTGATTTTACTATTTTATCTACTATATCTTTATCCGCTAATTGTGAAAAGATATTTTGAATAATTGATACTTTATCAATAGGTGAATCCTGACTTATTGCCATCATGATCACAATGCTAGGATAGAGTATTGTTTCACCATCATCTGCTGATTTAAAAGCGACTGTTTTATTTGGGATAGTGGCTACAGCAAAACCAGTTTCATTTACTAGATCATATTCACTATGAGGTATTGCTATTGCATGAGTTTCCATATCTATTCCAGTTGGGAACTCTAATTCTCTATCATTAACAGCTTTAATAAATTCTAATTTAACCGTATTGGTATCATACAAAGTAGTGGCTAACATTGTTAATAGAACATCATTTGTTAATGGCGTATCTATTTCTATGATTCTATCATTCTGAAATAACATTACTTTCTCTCTCTAGCATTTTCTTATTAATAGCTAATAAAGCAGTAGTAACAAGGCTAATAACCGCAATACCAACAAACTTCATATTAAACAGCTTAACTACTGCAAACGGTAACATTGCCCCTGCATAGTCAATCGAGCTTACCAATGTTGCACCCTCAGGCATTGCAAATCCGTTCCCTGTGGCTACCTGTGTAACCAATGGAGCTAAATCACCTGCAATATATAATGAAGCCGTTAGAGTTACTAAGGCAGTCACAAAGGTTCTAAAGAAATCGCCCTTACAAACCGCTGTAACAAGCACAAAGGCAAAAGGTAAACCAGTTAGGGAGGCAAATGGTAAGAATTGATTCATAGGCATTACAGAGGCCAATACAAGCATTACAGGGATCATTAACATAGACACGGACAATGTAACTGGATGCCCTACAGAAACCGCACTATCTAAACCGATTGTTAAGTTTCCTAGGTGGCCTAGTTTATCTTGTGCGATCTCTTGAATACGTTCACTGATAGGTAGTACACCCTCCATTAGCATTTTAGCCATACGAGGCATGATCACCATCACAGCCGCCATAGTTACCGCAGTATTCAAAACTGTTTTTATGTCGGCTCCTGCAATTACAGCAAGGATTAGACCTACAATAGCACCTAATGAGGCAGGATCACCCAAGATAGAAAACTTATCTTGAATCTTATCAGTATCTATATTGATATCTTTTAATACTGGTATCTTTCCTATAGTCCAGTTGACTAACCAAGCTACAGGCACAAAACTCACAGAGAAACCATGCGGAACAGAAATACCCTCTAGGCCTAGGGTCTTTGAAACATCCTTAGCGGTACGGTCGGCAATAATTGTAGTCAGAATACAGTTGATAGCCGCAGCAAATAAACCAAGCCCTAAGGAGTTAGTTAGGATTGCCACTAGGGAACCTACAAAGGCATGATGCCAGAAGTTCCAAATATCCACATTTAACACTTTAGTAGTACGAGTTAAAAGCATGATCACGTTTATCAACAAACATAAAGGAATGATAAACGATCCTACTTTAGTCCCCATACCAACAGCCGCCGCCGCAGGCCAACCAACATCTAATACATTTAAGGATAGTCCGAAACGCTCAACAATGGCATTAGATACAGGTGTTAATGAATCAATCATTAAGCTAACGGTGATTGATAGGCCAATAAAACCGATACCAACCATTAGGCCAGCTTTAACGGCCTGACTGAATTTAAGACGGATACACATAGCAATAATAAAGAATACTATAGGCATCATCACGGGCGTTCCAAGCCCTACTATGTAATCTAAAATTTCCATTACCCCACCCTCTCTATTATGCTAACTGCTCTTTAATCTGGTCACATGTTTTCTTAACCTGCATCGGGATTTTAGTTAAGAATGACATACCAGAAATTACAGGCACTTTCGCATTACTAATCGGTGAAGTAGAAACAACAAAATCAATATCGTTACGGCTTGATAATTCACTAACAGAACCTTGCACGATACGTACCTGATCTGTTAGCCCCTCTTTATCTAGAAACTTTTCAATCTCCTTTAAAGCCACTGTAGAAGTTGCCACACCTGCACCACAACAAATCATCATAGTTTTCATTTCACGTTACCTATTTAGTATTAATTAAGAATATTTACTATATGTAATCAGAATTATTCTTAATGTGATCTAAATAGGATTTACAGTGTAGGTGTGCATATTTTTACAGCTTGTGTGATCTAGGCCTAATAATAATAGAACTAAGAACACCCAAGATATAACCAACATATAATAAAGTTAATGACCAAGCCTTTCCGCTATAGATTCCATTAGCAGGTTCTAAATGAAGCATGATCCATTCATCTACGAACCCATATTGAAAGGCATGAGTAATAATCAAAATATAAATATAAGTTGAAAAGAATAGACCAGAATAATGCTTATTACTTAATGTTTTAAAAATCAAATTAATCATTTTCAATAACCTTAATATTTTCAATGCTAAATGAATCAACAAACGGAATTACTTCAACCGCTACCGCTGTACCTTGCGCAATCTTTTTATATAACAGTGCTACAGGTAATAAATCATTATATATAATCTCAAAGCTAAATAGGAGATCATTTGAATAATCTGTAGCAACATAACTGTATTTAATGTATTCCTCAGGGTTCCCATAGGGCTTAACATTGGCAAACACAATAGGCCTCAATGTATGCCCTAGTTTTGATTTCACAATATATTTAATAAAGTTCTTAGTTACAAGGTTGAAATCCGCTATATCATTGATTTCTAAATAGTTCATTATCTTTGTTCCTGTATTTTGGGTATAGGTGGTCTAATGACGGGGTGCATCAAGTAAGAGGCTATCATCTGTGGGCTCTTTGCTTGTACTTACCACGATCTCTAATGCTTATCTTGTTTATTGTATTGTTCTTTATCAGGCGTTTAATTCTGAGGCGGATTGAATTGGGTGCATCTACGAGCCATGAATCAATAAGCTAGTTTAACTAAGTGATCCTCTAAAGAATCTCTATGATCATTAAAATGCTATTGGTTCACTTCGTAAGCCTCTCGGGAAACCAGAACCGTGTGCTAGGGAGGCAAAACCCTAGACTTATGCCCTATCGCAGCTTGTGAGGCTCAATAAAACATATCTTGATGTAAAAACCTGTTTATCCCTAGGTAATCTAATAAGTAGCGATAAGTCTACCCTAGGGCGTTCCCGTCATAACGGAACACTACAATAAGAGTATTAAGGATAGATAAGTTATTAAGTTTATAGACCACTCGGATTGTTTAACGTGTTATTTAGTCATTAGTGTAAACACGCCTAGACAACTATAGTATTAATGATAAGAAAGGTATTATAAACCATTGTAAGCAGTAATCGGAGTATGTATAATTAACAAACATTCTTCGTTGCATAATGGATTGCAATATTTAGTCATTAAGTTGTTTAGGTGTATAACCTATCGAGCCTTTTACTCGAAATCCATTTCTAAGTGTGCGCCAACACGCTTAGAGTAGATTGCTTAGTCATTACTGACCAACGAACGAATCCTACCAGTAAGCCTCAAAACTGTAAAGCCCTGATCATTGAGAAGTGATTGGGGCTTTGTCCTTTCTGGAACCCAATAAGAACCTAACGGCTCTACTAGCACATATTCACAATAATTACAACACCTTATTTGTAGTAAATTATTATTTTGTTAATTCGTTAATAAATTAACAATAAAACAAATACTTATGATTGTTGCATGTATGAAAAACTGTTTTCCAAAATTAACCTATTGACAGCAATTTAGAAGTGGATACAATGGAGCAAGGCTCCAAAAGAGAATCAATTAGTAAATAATTAATTATCATCCATTTATCATCCCTCTTAAATAATCCTACGGCTGGTCAGAAAAGATTTAAAATTTGTTACAGTTCTATCCCTCTCTTTATTGGTGAATAAACCATCAATATGAACCTTTCTAAATAGTTCCCTATACTCCCTCTAATTTTCCATAAAGTTGATCTAAATCACAGATTAATTGAACAGTGAATAAATAAAATATTGTTTGGAATGTTATGATTCATAAATGATCTGTGAATAGATTGATCATGAAGATTAATAATTGTACATATCCATATTAAACATATTGACTTTGTATTGTGAATTATACTATAGTGACTACAGCAGGATACACCAACTAAGAGAAATAAGATGATGAAAAAGAATCTATTAATAGCATTCCTAGCTATTCCCCTTTCCTTTAATGTGTTAGCCCATGGTCAAAGTCTTAATAAAGTAAAGATTGTTACAGGCTCCAATAGAGCATTTGTGCGGCTAAAGATTTATAATCGTTCTAAAACCCCTCAACGTTACAATATTAGTGTAGATGGGAAACCAGTTGGAATCACAGGGACAATCAGAGGTAATTCCAGTGGGAAAGCTACAGTAGGTCTTAAAGTTTCTAAGGCTGGTGTGATAGAAAAAAAGATGGTTTGTTCACAGCAACAAGGGATAGATGGATCTCTCCGCTTCAAAGTGTGCCAGCAGGTAAAAGTATATGAAGTTAAGAAATAAGCTATTAATAGGTGTTCTCATGGCTCCTACAGTGTCCTTTGGGACTGTTATGGGTAATTCCCCTACTGTTAGTGGCTATGACCGTGTGCAAAGCTCTAGCGGTGTTAGCTGTGAGAGTTCACTAGGTTCTGATACTCAGCTACAAATTGGAGTCTATGGGAGTAAGAACGGACGCAATAACGATCAGAACTATATCAGCCATAGTTATGAAAATTCCCGTGTTTCCGATGATGCTCAAGAATATGGGGTGTATGCTCAGGTAGTTATTCCTTTGACGGGTGCAAAAAAGAGATTGGATTGTAATAAACTCTATGAACTCGAATTAGCGGCTAGAAAATTAGAAATAGATAAGCTAAAAGAGGAATTACGATTGATGGAAATGGACGCCTCGGCTGCTACTGTATTTAATGAGAATTAATAGGTTTATTATGAATATTAAATGTAAAGCGTTAGTTGCTTTGTTTGTATTACCTGTTTCTATTAATGCTAGTGCTGGTTTAGATCCTAATAATGCTGGTAAATGTAAATTAGAGACTCATGGTAATAATTTTACCGCCACTATACCAATAGTACATAATGGATCGCAAAAAGATTTAGATGCGGTGGTAAATAGTCATACTGCCCCATATTTTGATTTTCTTTATGGATCGAGTAAGAATGATTTGTATTTAAATTTTTCTAGGACAATTCTTAATAGTCCTCCGTTAATTCCTGCCAAATTAAATTTTGTCATAAAGGTGAATGGAAAGGCTGAATTTCTTTTAGGAGTTAATAAAGACTATCCAAATGGGGCTAAGATTCCAAAAAATAGATTGAATTCTTCTCTCTATCCTGTATTTGTTGTGCCTAATGATGCTATTCCTCCGTATGTGGATAATACAGCGGATGTTGCTAGAACATATCGATATAGAATTATAGAGCTGAAGCCAGCATGTTGGTCATAGATGAGTTTATTAATATGAAATATTATAAATTAAAACCGTTAATATATATATTGATGTTGATCAGTAATAATAGCTTTTCTAGTGAGGTTGGTAGAATTAGTAATGTATCCTCAATAGATCAATTAGTAGAAATTATATGTGATATTTCATCTAATAGTATCAATCTGGTTCCTATTTTATCTCAGGATGAAATTCCCAATAAAATAAATACTGCTCCATTAATACGATTTAAGACTAACTCTAATAATACTAATATTCATATTGACAATATTAATTTTAATAATATTAACATAAAAGGACTTGAATTTATTGATAAGGATGGTAATCCGATTAAGTTACTAATGGATTCAACAAGAACATTAGGAAAAACTGGAGATATGTTTGAATTACCTAAAGTTCCAGTATTAAATAATAGAAAGGAATCTGATAATAGTTTTAGACCAGTATTTATAAAAGGAGATAATGGTCTATTTATTGATGATCATAAAACAGGACAATTTTCAGCAACAGCAGATATCACAATAAATTGTGGCAGAGAATGATATGAATCTTAAATTTAATAAAATTATTTTAATTACTATATTGGGTTTATCACAGAATTGTTTTGCGACTGTCAATCAGAAATCAGTATCACTGACATTAAAATCAGTAACAAAAACGGTAGATTCTCTTTGTGAAATACGGAAAGAAAATGATACTTCTATTAAAAATAATGAGGAAGTAAATGGTATTCCTTTTGTAGCAGATGCAGATAAAAATACCAAACCAACATCTTCACCGATATTAAAAGTATATTCTAATTCTTCAAATACAACTATGGAGATAAGTGACTTTAAAGATGGTGGGTTACATATTAAAGGAATAGGATTTTGGCGTGGAAATGGTAATGGTTTAGGTGGAGCAATGGATATGCAATCAGGAAACTTTAGGCAATCAGGATCTTTTAAATTAGCCTCTGCTGTTCCTATAGATGATCCAATAACTCTTATTCCTATGTTTATAGTTGAAAATATGGATAAACTTGTTGAGCATCTTAAATCTGGGGATTACCAAGCATCCGTAGGAATCACTTTAAATTGTAACTAATTAATTGAATATAAATCAAAAATTCAGTAAAATTTACAGTTGAGTATATAGCTCAAACAAAAAAATAATCGGAGTTAAAATATGAAAAATGTAATGAAATTATCAGCGGTTGCGCTCACGCTTATGTCGGCATCTTCTATGGTTATGGCAGGGAGTCAGCCACCATCTACGTCTTCTATAAATCCGGCTAGTTCAACAGGCGCAACTAGTCAAGCGTTTTATTTAGAATCCGAGGCAATTATAGTGGATCATATGTGTGAGATTAAAAATAATAATGGATCATCCCATTATATTAAAGGAATTCCTTTTAAAGACACAGAGGATTTATCTAGCGATCCTAATTTTGGCACATACCCGTCCATAGTGATTGCCGCTAATGGTACTGGAACCGCGATCAATAATCAGCATACCCCGACTGCTTTACAGCCCACAGCAAGTTCTGGGATAAAATTAATCATTGAGAATATCGAAAAAAACACTCTTAATTTCCAAGGTATCAGATTTTTCGATAGTAAATCTCATGTCCTTACTCCTGTGAGTGGCGCAGGTACAGGGTCAAAGACGTTAGGTATTTCTGGATCAGTCTTTGATGTTGCTGATATAGCTAAAGCTGGTCTCCCACTTACCCCTATTTATGCGGGGGATAAATCCAAGGCTGCAACAGAAAGAACTTTAAGCGGTTCTTATACAGCAAGGACTACTATTCGATTGGAATGTGCAAACTAATACCTCCCAAGCGATTCCCTAGGCGGCCTAAATGGTCGCCTTTTTATATCCATCAATCCCCTACTCTAATCCTCCTTAGGCCCTCCAAGATTACCCTTGATAAACCTAAGTCTAATCCCTGCTTAATATAATTATTCGTTGTAAGCCCTCAGAGGCCTACATAGAGGCGTTCTATGTTAATTGATATGAATGCATTGCTAATATGTATATCATGGCTCTACGAGCTTTACAGGTGCCTATATTTAGATATACAGGCATAAAAAAAGGAGGCCTTTCAGCCTCCCGTTAATATTTACAATATTTTATCTAGTAATACCTTGACTTCTATTAGATGTTTTTTGGCATCGTTAAAGCTATCAATATCCTGTTCTATATCCACTTGAAACAACCAATTTAAACTACGACCATATAGAGTTGCGATTAAGCATAATATATCAGCTCTAGGAGGGATCTTACCATCTTCAATGTCTCTATAGGTTTGACGGCTTATCCCTAACATAATAGCCGCTTGTTTCTGAGCGATACCTGATAGCTCCCTAGCCTCTCTAATTTTAAAACCTAAATCCTCTATGTTATATGGGGAATTTAATGTGTACACCTCTGCTAATGGTTTAGCTAATTCGTTTGCCATTAATTATCCTTTCTTAGCGAACATAGGCCGCTTAGTTTTTATGTCTGGTTGTGGTTGTGTTTCCATTTGTTCCTGTGGGGAATCTATGGGAGTCTTTGAGATTAATTTTAATGCATTCAATAATAACTCATCGTCTTTATATCCTGCCGCTCTTAGTCCATCCATTAGACTAGAAATACCTAGCTTATCCAGTTCCATTCCTATCTTTGCTAGTTTTAATATTGTTGGACTAAAAGAACCACTACCAATATAGTTAATAAGTTCAATATCGCTCTGTGAATTATTATCAAGATACACGGTCTTTTGTTTGGTGGATTTTGCCATTATTCCATGTTCCCCACAATACAAGCACCGCGACTATTAGAGAACTGTGGTTTCTCCGCTATTACGCTATCAATGGTTTTCTCTAGTTCATCCCTAAAGATCTCAGTAGTTCCACCAATGAACAATACACCATCAATTGTAATACCGTCACGTAACCAAGAATCTACGGCTGTATCTATACGACTGATCACGGATTGTTTAGCCCTTTTGATTTCCCCACGGATATCTAATTTTACATTACCCTTAAAGATATAGCCCTCATTCATGGCTTTATCTAATACGTTTGGTGGGACGTCTGCAAAGCCTTTAGAGCGGATTTGATCATTTAGGTTATAATATACATCTAAAGAACCAAAGGCATTAGTAGACTTTCTACCTGTGCGGCTAGGCATCCAATCAGGTGTAATGTGAACTAGATCACTTGTGCGGCCTCCTAAGTCTACCACTAACAAACCTTGTTGAATATCAAATAGATCATTTCCAAAATCATCAATATAACAGCTATAAGCCCCAATGATTGCCTCGGGGAATACTTCAACATCCGTTATTGTAATTTGCTTATCATCATCGGTTAACACTGGCTGTAATGTTGCTGTGCGTTTTTTATCAATGTTCTTTTCATTCTTACCAACGTTAGTAAAGTAATCATCATATGGCATTGTGATAGCTACTTTTACATTACCCTCAAATCCTGCCATTTTTAATACATGATGTAGGATAACAGTATTTTCAATAGAATATGGATAGCTAGGTTGTTTAGTATTAAATGGGCTTACACCGCAGTTATCAGCGAAATTAAAAGTGCGCCCTGCCCCCTCATAGTTAACCCCTCTATCAGTCCCACCAATGAAATTAAGAGGCGCATAAGCCTCATAGATAACACTAGATACAGTGAAATGCTGCAATTCATTATCTGCATTGTACCAAGTAAGTTTTGCATGAGAACAACCAATATCTGCACCGATTACATTGTGTGTTTTTGATAGCGTATTCATAATTTATCCTAATATTATTGTAATGTTTTGAACCTTAAAATGTGATTGTGATAGTAGCATTTTAATTGCATTGGGCAAGTAAAATAATGTATAAATGATTAAGTTGTGTGATGTGGTTCACAGTTTTCTATTATATTGATTATTATTTGTACTATATTTATTAATGGTTCTGTTAGGTTGTAATGTATTATTTATTTCTGTACTATCAATAACTTACATGGTTATGTGACTGGCTCTACATTATTTTAAATGGATATACATTATTTTAATGTATGTGTTTTGTTTATGATCTTGGTGGTTCTAATGGATTTCCTATGAAACTCCTAGAATGTAAATTATTGATAATTCTATTATTTTAATTTGGGCTTACTAAAGAGAGAACCTAATGAAATCAGTTCGATTCTATTAAGGTAGTAATCAATCCCATTAACAAGGATATACAGAGGAACCTAGTTTAATTCTCATCGTTTAATACCTCGGACTTATAGAGATAGGGAGGAATTATCAGAGAATTGATTAATATCATTCTACTTATTCTATAAGCTGAATTACCCTGTAAATGTCTAGATAAGCATACATTACATTACTAAGCCTAACTTGTTGTTTTATATAGTGATTTAAATCGGGCGTTGTTACAGAGTAATACAGGGTTAAAAACTCATAAATACTAAGCAACATGTATAGAAACTTTTACATACAATCAGAGGACTAGTTATGATTACAAAACGCAGGACGGTTAATGATGCTCACATCAATTTAATGATCACGGTTAACCAAGATATTAAAGACGCCTTAGCACAGGCGAAAGAGAAACTAACATTAGTAGAGGGTAATTATACTTTTATACCTACCCATGCTTATGTACTCCATGAAGCACTAACGCTTTTAAATAAACGTAAATGAGGTAATAAATATGTTAAGTCCACAAGATATTAAAGCAGGTAATGAACGCGCCATGATGAAGAAAGAGGAACGCGCCCGATCAGAAGTGAAAATGCTAATTACACAATTAGTTAATCAAAATGTGAAAGGGCAGTATAAAGATGCTGAGACCATTTTATCTGAGTTATCAAAACATGATTCAGTAAAGGTTATTGGTGATATCAATCCTAATTATATTCAGCGTTTAGTTGAGGCGCGTGATCAACGTCTAGCTGATGAACATGAACGCCTATACGGTGCCCCTAAGGGTGTGAATGAATTATGCGGTGAGATTGATAGTTTAGAAAAGGAATATGAATGGGATCGACAACTAGCCCAACAAGCGCAATATTCAGAGGGTATTGCAAAGATTGAACAGGCTCTAGAAATGGGTAATACAGAAATGGCTAATATCATTGCAGTTAATCATGGGATCACTCAGGAAATCTGGAACGGATACCTAGAGGCTAAACAAGCCAATAAACCACAATCCCCATTAGTTAAGAATTTAATTGGAGGTTAATAACTATGTTACCGCTTATTATTAAACAGCGTATTGTTGAATTGTTAAACAGTGTAGAACAGTACACATTAGACGAAATTACAACTATTTTAAATGATGAATTTAATGAATGGATTATTGATATTGATCATGTTAATTCATATATTGAGCATTTGTTTCACAATAAAGCTGAATCTCAACAAGCTCATAATGAACAAAAGCCCATGCGCCAATGGGTAGAGGCTTTAATAAATAAAGGTTATACAAAGGATATGATTAACGAGGTAATGCATATTAATAGTATTACAGATATTAATCTCCGTTATTCTTTGATTCAGAATTTTATTAATGAATATGGTTTTACTCCTGATGGTATTCAGCCATTAGAGTAATAAGGTGGTTATATGCTTACAGAAAGGGCGAAAGAATATGCTTTGAAATTATTTCAATCAAATAAAAAATTAACTCTAACAGATATATGTAATATTGTTATGAGGCGGTTTAAATATGATAGCGATAATTTAGAATATCTAACAGTAGATGAGTTAGTGAATGAAGTAGATGAGATTAGCCTTGATGAAGCATATAAACGGGAATTGCAATATAGTTAATAGAAATCCCCAAGGGAAAACCAAGGGGATTTTTTTATAGGTGTACAAAATGAATATTGACAGAACAGAGGTGATGAGTGCTGATGAGTTGACTAAAAAACACGGATTATCACCTCTTATTAAAAATACTGAGGATCGTCCCGAGTGGCGGAAAAAGAAAAGCGGATTACCTGTAGGGGTTGTGAATCATAGTAAAGATGATACTAAGGTAATTGCTGAGATTAGATATTTTGGTAAGACTATTTATTTAGGTACTTACCCTAAAACTAATGGAGGTATTTTAAATGCTGAGAATGCATATTTAACAGCCTATGATTTAATCTATCGTCAAGGGTATGATTGGAGAGGTGTTAAAGAATTAGTAATGCGTGAATTCGGAGCTATTAACGTTAGAAAGAAAACCTCAGAATATCCGCATGTACAGATTAAAGATGGTCGGATTATTAGCACTGTATATGCAGTTAATAAAGTTCATTACGTAGGAACATTTGATGATGAATACGAGGCTAGTATTTGCGCACAAAAATTCAAAGAGGAATTAATTAAAGATCCTAAGAAAGATCCAAAGGAGTTAATTAAAGTTATCCGTAGTGAAATTAATTGGTTATTACCTCACAAGAAATAGGTGTAAGTAAAATGTGTGTATTATCAAAATTTACAAAGAGAGAGTTATTAAATACATTGCGGTCTACATTATATCAACATTCAATTAGTGGTGATGATGTTGAATATATCCTGAATGGATTAAATAATTCTGATGAACAAATTAAAGATAAAGAGTTTATGATTTCTTTATTTAATATATTTGAGTTCCTAGGGTTCACTAGAAATTCTATTAGCAATATCATAATTTCATTTGTTAGCAAATTGAATTTACCTGCATCTGAACATTATGAATTAAGATCATACAATAAAATATAGGAGATATTAAAAATGTATGTAAACCCTAATCCAATGGTGGATCGAAACACATTTATTCAATGGGTAGTAGATCACATGAAATTCGTACCTTATAGCGGTAATTGGAATAACCAAGGTGATTATGCCAACCGTGGTACACGTGGATTAATTTGGAAGAAAGTCCCTAATCCAGAAACAACTATGAATTCCACGGCTCAATTAAGAATGCCTGTAGGAATGGCAACGGTATTAAATCCCTCTCAAGTTCGTTTTACATTAAATGGGGTTGAAATGACTGATGCAGGACTGATTTATATTTTACATAAACATACTGCACCTGATGAGGATTTTAATAATTTAGTGGATAGTATTATTGAAGCTAATTTAAAAGGTGAGCGATACCCTAAATATATTGGATTGCTCGGAGATAAAAACTTAACCCGTGATGAAAACATGAAATTAGCAATTGGTTATAAAGGAGCAACAAATACAATTGATCCTGATAATGAAATTGTTATTTATGAACGTGGATCATCATTAAACGGATGGTAATAGGAGAAATATTATGGCTGGTATTTACAAGACAAAACCAGAATACGATAAACAGATCAAAGGGCGTATGCCTCAGATCCCTAAGGTGAATCACCAATTTACTCATAAGATGGATGATTCAAAAGAAACTCATGTGAGTAAATCAACGAAACAAAAGAATCTTGATTTCTCTAAAATTTAATTAAGGAGTTGTTATGCAGTTACCTAAACCTAAAAATATCAATGGGACTAAAGTAGTTAATCAATGGGGTAGTGATCCTAAAACCTCAATGTTCAAACCGACTCAGTTTACCCGTGATGAAATCTATTCGAAACCTAATTATTCCCCTGAGGGTACTAAGGTTAGTCTAGATGGCCTAGGCCGTAATTCTGGTTCCGCCTCTATCAATCGGGGAACAGGGAATAAACCAAGTCCAAAAGCCGCAGGTTCCCGAACAGGAACCTATAATGCGAAATAATCATGTTACGTTCTAATTAGCTTGTATGGTTCTAAAAGGAGCCATACGGCTTTCTGAGGGGATCTATGAGTGAAATAGAATATCAACTTAGGCGTATTCAAATGAGCCGCCTAAAGCCCACACAGGAACAATCAAAGGATATTTATATTTCTAAGCAATCCGATAGTAAAGAGAGATTTATACAGGCGGTTAAAAATAACCTCACAATATATCTACCTTATTTAAAAGTTGACGATGATAAGCTATTAGAAAATATTAAACATATTGGATGTTCGTTAGGGTTATCTTTCGATTTGATTGATATAAAGGAATTAATATTAGAATTAAAGCAAATAGTCAAAGATGATGAATTGTAATTCTATATTAAATATATCAATCTTATAACCAATAGAATCAATGGTGATTCTATAACTTTAATTAAAAGGAAAATTATTATGAATAATCAAAATCAAAGCAATCATTCTTTTGATGCAGCAATGCAGAATCTAGGGAGTACACAGGGATCACTTGTGTTAAATCATGTTGGTGATTTAAAAGCTACATTCCCTGAGGAACCAAAGGAAACCATGTATTTCCCTGATGATACATATCAGGATCTAGGTGATTTCGTGCATACAAAGAGTGATGTTCGATTCTGGAAACCGTAATAATAATTGCCCCGTGGTTCCTTATGGTTCCATGGGGATTTTTTGGTAATAGCTCTGATGGTTGATAGGGAGGGTTCTAAGGCTGTGTTTTAGTTAGTAAGGCAGTTAATCAGGTTTCTATAGAAAAGCCCTTAGGATTTCTCCTAGGGCTTCTCAGAGGGACTATTGTTGAATACTAATTAGAATTCGTAGTTAGCACCAACGCCAAAGCCCATATTGCTTGTTGCATCTTCATAAGCAACGTTAGCACGTACAGCAATTTGCTCATTCACACGGTAGCCCATGCCTAGAGCTACAGCATTAGCATTATCATAATGACCTAGGCCAGCGGTTACGTTTATCTTACCAACGTTGTACGGTTGGAATAGGGCAGAAGTAGCCATGTTCATTGCTGATGCACCATTAACACGCTTACCCATGTGATTTAAATCAGAACGTAGAGATTTAATATCTTGTGAGTTCTTTGCAATGTTTGATTCATTACGTTTAATGCCAGTGGCATTGTGTGCGATATGAGTTTTGTTTGTGTTAATATCAGCGGCATTATTTTTAATACCTTTAGTATTACTCATAATACCTGCATTGTTGCTTAGAATTTCTTGTGAGTGTTCATCATGGCTCATTTTAGCATGAGTAAGGAATTGCGTATTCTCTCGTTCCTGTTCTAGTTTAGTTGCCTTATCAAATTCTTTCTTGAGAGCTGCATTTTCCTTAGCAATAATTGTTTCTGGGGAGTCAATTATTGTATTAGATGCAAAAGCCGCGCCTGACATTAACACCGAACCAATAACCGCAGATAAAATAAGTTTGTTTGTTTTCATTTTTAAATCCTCAAATAATTTATATAAATCTAGTTGCATAATTACACTAGGAGTATGAATTTTAGCATTATGATAAAATGCTTTCAATATTTTATTATTTGTGAATGGCGGGGTTGTTTATTTTAAAATTATGTTAATTTATGTTGAATTTATAATTTTACGTTAATGTAATGTGATATTGACGGGGTGTGACACGTGGATTTCCCTAGAGTATAAACTCATACATTTTAGATTTCCATGGGGAAACCAAAAAGCCCAATATAAAATCAGGCTAATAATTTAGAAATGAAATTTAATTAATCAAAGTTTGAACGATTGGGAATAATAGAGTGATCCAGATCACATAAGCATTTTATTTATGCTGTAGGTATCAGGTTTATTTGTATAATGAATATCAACTAGAGTAAGGTCTCTAGTCAGGATGAGAAACTAAAGAGGGGAGCGATCCCCTTTTTAGATCCTATAAAGGTACTGGATGAGTTTTTAACGCAGTAGAACTAAGATGGAAATAAGTTTGAATATAGATAGTAATTAGTGGATATCTTATACACATTACTATTCTAGTGTTTATAAACATATTCATTACCTAAAAGTCCTAGTGGGTTCTTTCGGGGATTCACTAGGCACCTATTTAGATTCTAAATGGTTTGGTTGCATCATTTAGATACCATGTGAAAAAGTTTACATTGATTTTGTGGTTAAACAATAGTCATTGTTCGAAACTTTGAAGCAAGTCACTTTACTTTATTTAGTATTCCGTATGTAATCGGTTTTGTTTGTTTTGTTTTGAATCCTTTTTGAACTGTTTAAAAATTGAACCTTGTTTTATCTCTTTCCCCTTGAGTCCCTAGGGGATTTTTTTTATTCAAATTTCAATATTGTGATATTGATCACGGTATTTTAATCAATTAATTGGATATAATAATTTGGCGATGCAAGCATTATCACTAATATTCCTTAATATCATCGGGCTCCAAATTAGTGATCTATGTTTTCTCTAGTTGTTGGTGTTCCTGCTGGTCTCATGGTTCAACTAGAAACTACTAAGCCCCTTAGACTGTTCCTCTTTGGGGCTTTCCTATTTTGTGAGATTGATCTCAGTTTTAAGTTCAATCTTATTATAAATTACCTAATAGGTTATTAGTGGCAACTTGATAACCTTTCGTAATCCGCCAGTTAAGGAACTCCATGTTATATCTTTTATTAGCGTTCAAGATATTTCTTAACTGGCACCTCTAATTTTTTCATTAACCAGTAGCTCTTTTCCCCATTATTGGGGATTTTTTTTATTGATTGAAAACTCAATGAAAATAGTGTAATATCCACAACTTAACTTAACCCGCAAAACTTAACTCCGACCTTTTGTGCATTTTAAGTTAAGCAATAATCAATTTATAATATGACCGATTTGCACCTTGGTTCATCCCTAAGGTGCATTTTTTTATCTATATTATTCTAATCCAAATTTCAAATGAAATAAGCCGCTAAAGAATTCACCTGCTTTGATGCAAATATAACCATACTTTTGTAATATTTGATGGTCATTATTCGTATAGATAAAAAATGGTTTCCTATTACATCGAAAAAGAATTTTTACAGCCCCTACTTTTTTATCCCATATTAAAATATTGACCTCCATAGCCCTAGGTTGATGCCTAGTATGTCTAATCAATGATTCTTCTATCTTCTCTAGTATGTCATTTTCATTGACTTGCAAATAAACCTGTCTAGGTGTCTCATGGACTAGCATTATTACAATCCCTATATACTAAAAGGGCACCCAAAGGGCACCCAATGATTTTACTTAGTTGTTTTAGTGGCTCTAGGCTTTCGTGGTGTCTTTGGCTTAGTAGCTTGTTTCTCAGTAGGGGAGGCCTTTGGTTTCCCTTTAGATTCATCTAAGGGTATTTCCTGCTGTTCCTCTGTGATTTCAATACGGCTTTCCATATCTTCAATCTGTTTATTAGCTAATTTGCTATTTTTACGGCCTGTAACAGCGGCTTTAGCGGTTTCCTTTAGCTTTTCCCCGAGGGCTAGGATTTGAGAATCAAAATGTGATCCATCTTTGATAGCTTGAAGCATGTCACCCATGCATTCCTTTGCCTCTGTTTCACTGAAATCATCTTTATTAATGATTAAGTAGGTTTCATTAGTCCCATCAACATCTGTATTTAATACTAGCGGTGATTGGCCCATTTTAATAGAGCATTTCCAAAGGCCACTATCGGGCTTTCCTTGAATTGGGAGAGTAGTCACATTGATTCTTAGGCGGTCTTTCCAATCCTCTAGGGTGTATTCATCAAGGCTTTTCTTGATTTTCTTTTTGATGCCGCCTAGCTTAACTTGCTTACCTTTGAAAAACGATGCTAGTTCCATTATAAATTTCCTAATGCTGTTTGAGTTAATATTTTGTCAAATCGGTTTGTATTCTTAATATCACTAATGATTTCATCTACTAATTCTTTAGCGTGTTCTGGTTTAGTATATAACGATGGATCTAAAATGATAGAATCATTGTTGTTTAGTATCACTCTTTTTCCGAATAGTGTGATATAGATTTCATAAGCTCTATATTGGCCATTAGAAACAACATGACCAATGAGAAAGTTTTTTATTACTTTAATAACTGTAGTATTCATAATATTAATTTAATGAGTTAATCATTCCTTTTAGGTGTTCTGTATTAGCATGTGCATATACAGTGAGACTATTAATATTCTTGTGTCCAGTTAATAATTGCACCATAGGCGTAGGGTGTCCAGCTTGCAATAATCGAGTTGCAAACGTGTGACGGCAAACGTGAAAACAATAATCATCATTAAATCCTAGTCCTTTCCTTGCGACTCTCCATTGATATTTTAATTGTTCATAAGTCAAATCAAATAACGATTGATTATCTAGACGGCTTTCAATGATGTTTTTAGCGCGATTGGTTAATGGGATGGTACGATCTTCACCGTTTTTTGTATCTCTGAATGTTACCGTGTCACCATTAAATGATTGCTGTGTGATACTTAGTAGCTCACTAACACGGCCACCCGTATCAATAGCTAGTTTTGCTAGGTCGGCTGATTCAGTGAACCCTAGGGACTCTAAGGATTTAATCATAGAAAATTCTTGATCTTTGTTAAGGTATTCTTTTCTACGTCTAACCTTTCCTGTTAATTTAATGGCGATAGGGGAGTCAATATATCCATTTTGGATAGCTAGATTAACAAGACTCTTTAGAGCGCATTTGTATTTATGAATGGTTGCTGTAGCGTGGTTCTTTTCCTGACAAATAAGATCTAATTTATTAGCATTGTTCTGTGTCAGAAACGATTGAACAGAAGTATTATGGCAATCCATCAAGGTAAGCAGTTGATAGGCTGTAATGACCTGTGAGCGGCTTTTGCAATTACCCCATATTAACTTTTCTGCGAGGCTAACAAGGTCGAACATGGTCTTTACGGCTTGCTCTACCTCTAAGGTTTCCGTAGGTAGGCCATTAGATAAGGCATGAATCGCTTTTTGCTCTAGTTGAATTGCATCTTCTAGTGAGGTTGTAACTAGTTTACGGTAGCGTGTACCTTTACGGCTCACATCAATTTTCCAACCGTTTTTAACTTCTTTAATGCTCATATCTAATAGCCTTTCTTATTTAACTGTTTTCAATGGTTTTAATATACTATTCATTCATTATATTTTCAATGGTGGAAATTAAATTCTTTCCTCTTTCTGTTAAGAATAGGTGTCTTTGTTTACCTTTCTTCTCCATTCTCAATAGAGGATCAGATTCTAATGGGGTGTTTTCACGGTTTCCTAATAGGGTTATAAGCTGTTTATTGATGGTCATATAGCTTATGTTGGTGTTCTGAGAGATATCTAGAGGGGTAGTGCCCTCGTTATTTGCTACATACAGAAACGTTCTAACGGTTGTTACCGTGATATTTACTTGAATAGCGTGAAGTTCATTGAATACAGTAATAAGTTTATCTAAAGTTTCCATATGATTTCCTATAGTTATAAAAATAGCCGCTACGAATAACGGCTATAAAGATTATATTAATAATGGTTAGCTATGCATTGACCTATAATCATGTTTCCATAATTTCTTGCGGTTTCCGATTTCTCAACATGACTATTTTTAATATCAAAACTAAAAGACAAGTTTGCATATATGGTAATGAATTTATCAAGTTTTTCATTGGTTCCATATCTTTTCTTTTCCGTATCTATAATAGTATTGATATCTGATTTATACTGCCTTAAAACCATAATATGTTGAGCAATGTCACCATAGTTCATACATTCATTAACTTTCTCACTATCAAATTGCTTTGATGAGACTGGAAAGATGTATAAAATAAATAACATTAAAGGTAATGCATAAAAACATTTTGTCATAGCACCTCTTTACTAACATTTCCTATTAAATTCAAAGGTATTAGTTAGATTATTATTTCTAATAATGGCCTGTTTTTCGTTTAATTCCTTTTTAACAGCATTATAACGGATGATAGTATAGATAGTATTCTTGTTTACATCCTTGTGGTTATAAGTGGTATAGATTGATTCTTTTAGATTGAATTGTTTGTTGATATGGTAAATATTTTTATCTACTACTTCACCATTCATCATTTTATCAACTTCAATCAATTTAGGAGATAGAACATATTGAGTTGATAGGGTTTCGTTAGGAGCCTTACAAGTAATAGCTAAACCAGTCACAGAGCTTGCAAAAGTTGTAGTGGCTGCCGTTGCCAATACAGTAGCTAGAATGATTTTCTTTAACATGTTTAATAATTTCCTTAGTTGCAGTTGAATTGATAATGCATTGTATAAATTAAATATTCTGGATCATTAGCTGAAACCAGAGCTTTATCGAGATATCCTATATTTTCATTGAAATTATAGAAGTAAGAATATAAATAATTCCCTTTCGCTTGATTGTTATTGAAAGTTAAAATCGTACCATTTTTAACATATTCAATATGATTAATTGGTAATTTATTAATCCCTAAATCCGCAATATTGATGTGATTATCAATGATTGTTATGTTTGTTTGCTTTGGAGATTCAAGGTTCCCCATTTGAATCGTACACATAACATCTAACAGTAAATCATCAGTGCCACCGTGGGACACCAAAGGGGATAGGGTTAAAGCCGCTGCTAATACATGTTTAATCACTACTTAACTCCTTACTTATCTTGTTTAATGTTCTTGTTAAATTGGCCTGTTTAGCCATAGATTCACAGTTGCTATTATTCAAAACATTATTAATGAAATGAACAACTATCAATTCAGTAGTGGCTATATTACGCTTATTGCAGTAATTTTCAATGTTTAAATAAATATTATCTGCAATAGATTGATCATTAACAATATTGTTAATAACCGCTCTAACATCAATACTATTAATATCGCTGTGTTCCTCTATGGTTTCCTGTGGCTCCTGTGGTGCCTCCTGTGTAATCTCTATGCTCTGAGGTGGAAAGTATTTAAGCTCTAAGCGTTTCATTTCTGGACTCAATGGACAACCTAGGCAAATTAATAGTTTATTGGTTGTTAGCTTTAAAGCGGTGGCATCTGTTAGCATACGCTGACTGATAGGATCAATACAGCGGCCTGTAAAATCGGATGAATCACGATTGAAATCCAGTTCATTCAGTTGCTTAAAATCAATATTATCTAGTGATCCGTATTGAGCTAATAGATAAGAACCTGCTAAACCAATAGCTTTCGTCATAATGCTATGGGTTTTTATACTTGATTCTCTAATCTCTTTGGTTGTTTTAGTAGAGAAGTATAAACCACTCCAACCCATATCCCTACTAACAGTATTCCAGAAATCAAAAGCCATTCCTTTGATTTCCTCTGTGATTTCCGTAGGGTTCTTACCTAGATTAAAGGCTAGGGCGGTAGCCTCTTTAACCGTCTTTAATGGGTATAGATATTCACTTTTAACACCTATCGAATTATGCTCAAAATCAACTAGGTTTTTGAAGCAAGTACAATTGTTTGCTAATTCAACCGCTAGGCGTGGCAATGGTTCACGGTGGTTATAGGCATCACTAATGGACTGATTAGGTTTTGAGGTATTTTGATTAATATCAGTGAATGCAAGTTGTCTTTCCTCTAAGGTCATTTTAGGGAACAACATAAGAGGAACGGATTCACTACCAATATCAATCAATGTTTTTATAGCCTCATTGATTCCTGTGGCTCTATGTTGCCCATCAAATAGCAGGAAATTAGCCCCAACATCAACCATTAGATCCCCAATATTAGGGCTTGATTCAGCGGCTACAAATTCAGGTTCATTAAATCCCTGTGGTGTTTCCACAACTCCCGTTAGGGTGGGCGTGATAGCTGTTTTTCTATTATTTAAAAGGTAGTTGGTGAATTTCTTAGCTCGGGTGGGGTTTACTTCTCTTTGTGAGCGTTCCATAACAAGCCCACTATCAATTTTAAGCATGTTACAAAGGACGCGCATAGGAACGGTTATTAAATAAAACATGCGGCCCGATTGAATACCACGGCAAGCAGGGAATTTATAAGCGTTTTCAATAGTCATTTTTGCTGGTCTCTTTACTGAAATAGATTTTAATATTGAGGACTCCAATAGGAATCCCCAAGGTTTAAAAGCTATATAAAATCAAATATTTTATTTGCTGCCTCGACAAAGCCAATAGCGGAAAATACTTGATCATCAATAATTAGTTTTTTCTCATTAACCAATTGACCTATTATATATTTTTTCGCTTTCTCAGTTTTAGCATCTATTGCAATTTGTGTATTTGAAATACAGCTAATGTTAAATAATACTTTCTTACCATTTACTGTAAAAGTATCAAGGTATTGATTAGGTTTAGCATTTGAAAATTTAAATGTATTATTTATCATTTTTCCATTACTGCAATTGTATTGATTCTCTTTTGTTTGGATAACTATTAGCATTCCTTGATAACTAAAATTAATAAAGCCGTTAGAATTAGATGAGGCTATCCAAATAGATTTATCGTTAACAAACCATTTATCCTTACTGCTCCCCGTAGCATGTGCGCTAATTGACAGTAAAGATAATAGTAGTATAAACACTCTCTTTTTCATGTTGTCCCTATCATTTAATAACATTTAATATTGAGGATTCCGTTTAGAATCCCCAAGGTTTAAAGGCTATCAATATTCCATAATACGCAATCGTTTAGAAATAATATTATATATCATTAATACATTATCTGTTTTATGATCAATGATTAATTGAAAGCGTGAACCCATAACGGATTTTATAGTCAGCGGTGAATCACTCTGTAATTCATTAGCTCTTTTAATGAATTCCTCATGCTCAATATTTTCAATGTCAATTTGTTTTTTAATTTTACCAAGTTCTTTCTGATTGGTTCCCATTGTATTACCTATCACTAACGCTTATAAACATTGAATCTTAGAACGGTTAGCTGATATCAAAGTATTGTTAGAGCGGTCTATAAATACCGTTTCAACCTGATAAACCCCCTTGCTAGTATCTATGGTAAATTTATTGTATGTTTTTAGGTTCTGATCATCCTCATTACTAAAAATACTATATTGATCATGGCTATAACCTTGTTTAGTTATAACGAAATTATCTAGAATAGGGCGGCTAATACCATCAAATTTATTTACAGTAAAATCACCTTTACCATTGATATAAAATTCAATATATCCGCTTTTCTGTTCACATTTGTAATAAAAATCTTTATCTATCGGGGAGGCCTTGGGAATCCCTAGGGGAATCAAAGAGGCCACGATTAATATTAATGCTTGTTTCATTGCTGATAGAACCTATTTTCTTTAATTTTATTAGCACTAACACGATCATAGCCGCCTGAGGCAACAATTCTAATTAATTCATTGTGTTTTTCGATTGCGGCTAACTTACTATTAATTGAAATTAAGAGATTGATAACTTGCATAATCAGAAAACAAGCTAACATACTCACAAAAAACATCATAATGATGGCTGAATCTGTATTAATAAAATCTAACATAGTTGACCTTTAATGGTTTTAATAAAGCCCATGGAATCCCACGGGCACAATCTAGCATTATCGCATTACCGCGTAGCAATCACCAATGATATTATATTCAATACCATTATCATAAATCTCAACTCCTGATTTTGTTTCCTCCCTGATTATATCCCAACCAAACGATGAACCCCTAACAAACTGAATTGATAATTTATCAGTTACGGCGTCACATTTTTGCGCCAACTTAAACATATCGTACAGGTCACAACTAACAGCATCTAATACATTAGTTAATTCTTGATCATAAAGCTCGTTAGCTTGTGCCTGAGCCTCTTTAATCATACAGGCCGTTGCTGAGTCACAATCACTAAAATTCATATTGTGAACATCAGGGAAATCATTAGAGCCAATAATCTCAAAGGCTTCATGTGCGTAAATGACTTGATATTCCCCACAGCTCCCCTGATAGGTTTCCATTAATTCATCTGTGATATCTGTTAGAGAATCGCCAAATTCAAATGATTCTATTTGGTAGGCTAGGGAATCAACTAGGGATTCAGCTAGGTTATTAGTTACTGTGAATTCTAATTCTTTTTTAGGTGTTAAGTTGTGCATAGTATAGCCTTATATTAAGTTTAAGATTTTGATAATTTGTTCTGAGGTTAAATCATACAGCCGTAAATTAAAACGGTCGGTTTCATGTAATTTATGATAGATGTTACCTTTGTTTGTGTTTTCATCCCCTCGAATAATATATTCATTATTATTTGTCTGCTCAAGGGTAGTGACTCGCTTAATTGCATCTATAACATGGGAGCGGTTAACCTGCTCTGTAATGTTCCCTTTATACTCCCTGATAGCCTTATGATAGGACTCAATGGCTTCATAATATTTACATAGTAATCTA
>JAAQRG010108204.1:0-42704 GCA_011634625.1 Babylonia areolata | reverse complement strand
GGAAATGTTAGCGACATACACACACAGATCTATCAAGTGAAAGGTGAAAGACATATTAATGTGTGGTCATTGTCTCCTCAAGAACAATGAAGCATTCAGAAACTAAATGAAAATGAATCATTTTCCCCCTCTGGAGTGCAGAATACTTTTTTTTCTTAAAACAACACAATTATAACCAGCTATTTCAGAATCATTTTGCAACATGTTCTCAGAGAAAAAAATTGTCCCAGTGTACTTCTGATCTGTTGATCTTTACAAGCAAAATCACTTTTCTATTCACATGCACAGAGAGACTTCAACCGCTTACACAAATAAGCAAGTCATTTGAGATGAAGCAGTGATTCTCTACAGAGTAAGCTTAAAAGAACATATCAACATCTCACCGATTTTGATTTTGAAAAAGGCTGCAATTCACATCACAATACATTATGATACTTCCTTACATGTTGATAAAGAATGGTTTGAAACAAAAATAATGAGAAAACAACTGCACCAGACCAAAGCAGAATAAAAAAAGAAAAGAAAAAAAAGTGAAGCAGCAAAACCTTATCTATACAAATCACAAGATTTTGTCTTCATATCAGAGCTGGATTACAGTGTCATGTTCCAAATCTATCCACTAACAAGAGAGGCAAGGCCTTCAAGACTCACTTGTGATACACTTAAAAAAAAAAAAAAAAATCTAATTGATAAAATGTGTTCTGTATTTGTCATTATAAAGCTTCAGGTTAAAAAAAAAAAAAAAAGCCCTGAAGGCAGATTCGAACCCCTCCTGTTCGGGTGAGAAGAAACTGTCTTACTCAATACATTATCATGGCTCCTTAACTGACGTTAAAAAATTTAACATTTAAACATGCTTTTTTAAGGGCGATAAATCGATTGCGGTATTCACAGTGAGAACGCTGTCTAAATCGTATTATTCTGGTGTATCTTGGGCATTCAAAAAATGTTTAAGGGCAATTAAGAATTCTTTTAAAGTCCGCGGTAAAGGAGAAGTGGCTATCACTGCAGTCACACTGCAACATTTAGCGGTTTTCTCTGGATCTAGATAGATGTACAAGTTTAGTTACGCCCGCCTGGAATGTACAACATGGTCAATTCAATTTCTCTTTTACGTTCATTCTAGTTTTATAGTTTTAAAGTTGATATGAAAATTGAGTATTTTGTTAAACTAATAACATGTAGAGCCACGTACAAGTACTTCTAAACGTCGTATGAAGGGAAAAGGACTTCATTTTGAGAAAAGTCAAGACTGGAAATTTTTACGTTTCATCAAGGGTATTAACTCTCATGGTTTATTATTAACTGTGAATTCCGACTGATTTTGTTGATATTTTTATGGCAGTTTGGGGCATAATCCACTAAGTGATGAGGCATTCACAAATCTTTCTCTGAATAAATATTTAATGGTCTCCTTCTCCAACTTTCCATCACATGTTATCGTGTATTGTTGATTGAATATAGGATTGAACGGGCAGGTCAACAACTTGAAACAAAATGTCGTCGTTCGCATTCGCAAGGAATATGAGCATGCGCTTTGAATATGTATAAATATGTGTATGCAAATGATTTTTGCCCATGACCTTCAGGGCTCAGCCAATAGATCTATAAAGTCCACTCGTAGTACTGATTTTAGTATTTTCCGAAAAAGACCACTTGGGCGAATGAACATAGTGAAAGCCCTGTACACTGAGAGTAAAACACACAAGCTTTTTATGTACTGAATATAATTTCAAAATGTAATGTTTAAGATGAGAAAGATCAGTTTAAAGCAAATTAACCCCCCTAGCATTAATTACAGATTAATTTCCCTTTTTTTACTATCTGCACCAAAGACATGCACCAGAAATATAACTTCCATGCTTAGCAAAAGAAGTTCCTGTTTGAACAAAAAAATGATAAAAATGACTGCTCTTGTTGCTGTGTCAGAATATCAGATCAAAGTGCCAAGTTTAGAGAATAACAGAAATATAACAGTAAATTCATTTTGCATATAATTTGGCTTCTTTTTATTTTATTTTTTTTTTTTGGTGCCCATCCCAGAGGTGCAATATTGTTTTGCAAGATGACTGGAAAGAAATGAATTTTTCCTATTTTTGTGCCAAATTTGGTGTCAACTGACAAAGTATTTACAGAGAAAATGGCAATGTTAAAGTTTACCACAGCCACACAGACACACACACACAGACAACCGAACACCACATTAAAACACTGACTCACTCTGTTTACACAAGTGAGTCAAAAAAACACACAGAACACCTATCCAACAAACCTTAAAGGTTTCTCCTATATATGTCACCTTTTTATTTGCATGTGGACACCCAAAAACACCAAATCACAGACACAAACACAAGCACATACATGCACCCTACTTCACACACAGATGCACACATGTACACTTATATACATATACAAACTGTCAAGGATTATTTAGTGAGTTAATGTAAAGAACTAAATATAATATGAGACTCATTCATAACAATGTCAGACTTGTTTGCAGCTGTGATGCAATCATTTCACACACAACTCCCTCAAAACAATGTACCACTTGTCCACACTAAGATACTGTAAGCATGAACACTTGGAAGGGTAAAGAGACCGATTCAAATCCATGTCCACCTTGATGATCTTATCACTAAGTCTGATTTTTCCTTGTTCTAATTCCTCTGTTTGGATTTCATATTAAAAAGTGAGAGGTACGATATCTGGGATGCCACTTCCTTTGACAGGTAACTCTTGTTTACAACCTGCCAGGCATATTGCTGAAACTAAGTACTGTATGTTTTGGATCTCTCTGTGTGTGTGTGTGTGTGTGTGTGTGTGTGTGTGTGTGTGTGTGTGTGTGTGTGTGTGTGTGTGTACTTTTAAAATCAATCTCAACAGCAAAACTACAGTCAACAGTACCTGTCAGTACCCAGCAAACACAGTGGATAAACAAAACATTACTGAAATACACACTCAACACTGAAACAGAAAAACCAAACCAAGGAGAATGAAAACGAAACAACACAAACTATTACCAAACCAAACAAAAACCAAAACACAACAAAATTCAAGTCAAATCAAACAAAAAGAAACCAACCAACACTCACCAGCTTGACTTTCTTGCCCAGGCTGGTGGAGCTGCCTCTCTGTAAACCAAAAGCAATTACCAAAAGATCACTGAACTTTTCAACACAACTCCTTTTCTTCTTCCTTTCTTTTTGTTTCTCTTGTTATTCTAGTCAAAATACATCTAAAAACAAATCTGTCAGTACTGATCTGAATGAACCTGAAAAGAAAACATAGAAGAGACAATCAGGCACAAGAAAAGTCATATCCATGGTCATCAACCCACACACTGACCACTCCATCAGTTTCTTGCCAATTCATTTTTTATGGGGAAAAAAAAAGAAGAAGAAAACAGAAAGACTCAGTTCTGGGGCTGTCCTCTTCAGTTGGGCCCATGTCCACTTGGCTGCCTTCAGCTCATTCCCAGTGCATCTTTTCCATGTCTGTCTTGGTCTGCCCACTTTTCTTTTTCCCTGAGGGTTGCACCCCAGTGCTTGCCTGGCGATGCTGTTTAGAGGTTTGAGCAGGTGGTCAGTCAAACTTTGTTTCCTTTGTCTGGTTTCCCTGCTGATGGGAATCTGGTTGGTTCTTTCCTACAGGCGCGGGCCTTTCTTATTGTTTCTGGCCGTCTTATGCCCACAATGCCTCTCAGACATCTGTTGAGGAAGGCCTGGGCTATGTCCGTATTTGACTTTTTGTTTTAGTCTTCAAGAAGGACGGCCTTCACATTTACATTGAATATCCTCATCTTGTGACCAGTGAGAGCTGTGGAGTTCCATATAGACCCCAGGGTGTTTGTTGCAGGGAGCATGCTACACTATACCATGCTTTAATAAATATGTCAACTCTACGCTTGGCCTGACATCAAATCTCTGTACAATACATGGCAATACATGATACAGCACACCTTCAGACATTCCTGATGCACTGTTTCTACTGCAGCAATCTGAACCCCTGAAGTTGAAAATTACTTTAGGGTCCTGGGACCCACTAATCAGAAAGTAACAGCATCCCAGCATCAAAATATCATCAGCAGATACTGTCTCCACAAAATCTTTACTGACAATCAACAATAGTCAAACAACAACATCAATGACAAAAACTAACACTTTGAAGGGCCAATAATCTACACTGCAGCAAAGTCAGCAAAAGATCAACACTTCTACTCACCGCGCTAGTTATCTTGAAAGGTCGGTCCTCGATGCGACTCTCTCGTCTCTCACGAGCCAGCTTGCGATAGAACTGATTAACATCCCCTGAAACCAATGTGTACAAACTCTACATGGCCTTTTGCAAAACGGCTCATCTTTATGGAAGGATACAGTAAGGGTGCTGTATTGGCAATAGCACAAAAGGCATCTTCATCAAAAAGATGTTAGTGTTTGAAGTATACACTGCAGTGGTCATGTGTTGGAAGTTTCAAGTTCGTTTGACATAATGTTGAGTTCATGTCGTTTTGATGTGGTGTGCAAATGAGCACCATGTCACTTTGTGGACATGTTAGTATTTCTTTAACATGCTTCAGATACTCTTTCCAACAGTGAAAACTGCTTTGACATCAGGCACACACTGTCCTAACAACAGTCTTCTAAAGACTATTTCCATTCCAAGACCTTGTCTGGATAAAGCTCAGTGTACATATTTCCTGTGTCTGCAGAGTTTTAGTTGGAGATGTTTTGAAGGCATTTTACACTGTCATGAGAATTTAAATATTCATCCACAGGAGTATTACAATTCAAGGCTGATCAAAAAAACAGAAAAATCCCCCCCTCCCTCGACACAAAAACGTGCATTATACCTTTCAGATCACCGGTACTGGCGCTGCGAAGCAGTTTGGCAGAGGACGGCGATTTCTTGAGGATGGAGCGTGGCATGGCATGAACGGTGTTGTAATTGGTGTCAGGACCCAAGCTGCTGTCAGGGGGGACTGGGGTTCGGGAAGGCTGCAGAGAGAGCAGCGACAGGGATGCGCTGTTAGCAGCTGCTGTGCTACACCTCAACCACACACCCCACAACATGAAAACATGTCCTGACTCATGCTGAGTACAAATGAGAAAGTAATCCCTGTTGCACTTAATGGCTTCTTTGTGGTCGGCTGGGCTACAAGCAATATGGTCTGATTTGATTCTGCCACACAGTTTACCATTCCATTTCTGAATGAGGAAAATAAAAATGATACATAAAATTTGTCAGAATGACAAAGACCTTTTGACACAGGGTACTGCGCTGTCTTTCACTGAGGAAAAAAAAAAAAGCTTCCAGATGACTGTAATGTTACATAATCCCAAACACATTTTAAAGGATCTCTGAGACAGTTTGCTGTAATCTTTTCTCAATAAAGAAAACAATGTCTGAACACATTTGTTGTATTGTTTCTTAATAAAACGAAACCATCTCAAAATGCAGTTTGCTGTATTGCTTCTCAAAGGACAGGCGCAATAGCCGAGTGGTTAAAGCTTTGGACTCTCAATCTGAGGATCCCTGGTTCGAATCTCAGTAATGGCACCTGGTGGGTAAAGGGTACAGATTTTTCCGATCTCCCAGGTCAACATATGTGCAGACCTGCTTGTGCCTGAAGCCTCTTTGTGTGCATACGCAAGCAGAAGATCAAATACGCACATTAAAGGTCCTGTAATCCATGTCAGCGTTTGGTAGGTTATGGAAACAAGAACATACCCAGCATACATCCCCCACCCCCCGAAAATGGAGTATGGCAGCGTATATGGGAGGGTAAAAATGGTCATACATGTTAAAGCCCACTAGTGTTCATACAAGTGGGAGTTGCTGCCCATGAACAAAGAAGCAGCAGCTTCTCAAAGAAACACTATACTCTCTAAGCACAGTTTGCTGTATTGTGTCTCTGAATCAAAAGAAATACTTTATAAACAGTCTGCTGTATTGTTTCTCAACAAAAGGAAATAACCTCTAAACGCAGTCTGTTGTATTGTTTCTCAATAAAAGGAAATAACCTCTAAACGCAGTCTGCTGTATTGTTTCTCAACAAAAGGAAATAACCTCTAAACGCAGTCTGCTGTATTGTTTCTCAATAAAAGGAAATAACCTCTAAACGCAGTCTGCTGTATTGTTTCTCAATAAAAGGAAATAACCTCTAAACGCAGTCTGCTGTATTGTTTCTCAACAAAAGGAAATAACCTCTAAACGCAGTCTGCTGTATTGTTTCTCAACAAAAGGAAACATCATCTGTACATATTTGTTGTTTCTCAATGAAATAAAATAATCTCTGAACACAATTTGCTGTGTTGCTTCTCAAAATAAAAAAAGAAACAACATCTAAACACATTAGTTGCACTGTTTCTCAATGAAATGAAGCAATATCTAAACAGTCTGCTGTACTGTTTCTCAATGAAACAAAATAATCCATAAGCAGTTGGCTGCATTGTGTCTCAGTCAAAGTTAGTGATCTCTGAACAGTCTGCTGCACCGTTTCTCAATAAACGGAAACAATGCCAAAACACAGTGTGTTGTACTGTTTCATAATGAAAGGAAATAATCTCTAAGATGATAGCTATGAGTGTTAACTATCAAACATTAAACAAGCATTGTAACCTTCACTCAACATGAATTCAATGCTGCTCTGTATTTATAATCAACTAGCACAAAGGTAAACAAAAAATACAGAATTTGAGCAACTTTAAGTGCTTTTCCTCTGTATCAGCACACAAGGTGATGGGAAACTACAAGCATCACTGAAGTCACATTGTGTGCTCTTAGAGGAGAGTAGGTAACTGCATTTGCTTGATTGTATTATTGTATCATTATTGTAACAACTGTGTGAAATTCAGTCTGCTCTCCCCACAGAGAGCTTGTCGCTACAATGAGGGCGCAAACATTTTTAAAAAATCTTTTTTTCTGCCTGAAATTTTATATCTTTTCCTACTGAAGTGATTTTTCTACAGAATTTCACCAGGGACAACCCTTTTGCTGCCGTGGGTTATTTTACATGCATGTGCAAGCTGCACACAGAACCTTGGTTTATCATCTCATCCGAATGACTAGCATCCGGACAACCACTCGTGGTCTTGTGGAGGGGGAGAAAATACTGGCGACTATGGGATTCGAACCAATGTGCTCAGATACTCTTGCTTCCTAAGCGGACACGTTACCTCTAGGCCAACACTCCACTCATGTCTACCACATGTCCAGAAGCTGCTGAAACCTTCAAATTGGCAAATGTTGCACCGAAGGGACTGGGTGCCTGTGCAAGTGCTGGGAAAATATGTGATAAACCATGACATGAAAATATTACCCTCTCTAAAAAAAACCTCAATTCTCTGTAACAATATCATTCCCTGTATAAGTGATATCATCAGTCATTTCTCTAACTATGTTATATTCTCTGTCAAAGCCAGTGAGACAGAAAGATGTTATTCTCTGCAGAGGCTCAGGAGGCAGGTTAATATTGATGCCTTTTTGCAAACACTAGAGAGACAGCGTAACACTTATCTGTTATTCTCTGTTCAAGTCAAGGAGAGGGACATGCTGTTATTCACCCAAAACGCCAAGGGGACAGACTGACATTGTTATTCTCCGTAAAAGGCAGGGAGTCAGAAGTGAAAAACTGTACTGCAAAATATCACACATCACTTAGCATTGTCAGAAACTTTTTTCGGGGGTGTGTGGGGGTCGGGGAAGGGGGTTGAGGGGGGGGGGGGGATGGAGTAAAAGAAGACAAAAGCAATGCTGAAATTGTTTTTCTCTGTTAAAGTCCAGGAGATAGACTGATGTTGTTATTTCATGTAAAAACTAACGTAACAGAGTTACGCTGTTAAAGAAGTTAGAACGTTGTTATTCACTGGAAACACCAGACAGACCGAATAATATTACTCTGTTATTATCTGTAAAAGTCAAAGACATAGCACAACACTGTTATCTTTGTAAAGCCTGTGAGAAACGGTAAGAGTACTGTTATCTTCTGTAAAAGCTAAGGTAACAGAGTAACACAGTTAAACACACAGTTATTCTAAAAAAATGCCAAGAAGACAGTATAGCATTAACTTGTTAATCTCTTTAAAAGACAAGGACATATATATATATATACATATTATTCTCTGTAAAAGCCAATGAGAAAGAGCAGATTGTTGTTATTCTCTGCAAACCTTAGGCAACAGAGTAACACTGTTATGGAGCAAAGATATTCTCTTCAAATGCCAAGGGAACAGAGCAGCATTAATTTCTTACCCTAAGTAATAGTCAAGGACCTAGCGCAACACATTATCTGGTGCAATAGCCAAGTGGTTAAAGCATTGGACTTTCAAAGTGAAGGTCCTGGGTTCAAATCTCGGTATCAGCGCCTGGTGGTAAAGGGAGGAGATTTTTCCAATCTCCCAGGTCAACATGTGTACAGACCTGCTAGTGTCTGAACCCACTTTGTGTGTATTCACACACGGAAGATCAAATATGCATGTTCAAGATCCTGTAATCCATGTCAGCATTTGGAAAATAATGGAAACAATAACAAACTCAACATGCACAACCCAAAAAACAGAACATGGCTGCTTACATGAAAAGTACAAAAACAAAACGGTCATACATGTAAAATGTTACATGTCTGCATGCGTGTGTATGTGTGTGTGACTGATACCATATTGAATGACACAGGAAACGAATGATGAGTGCCCAAAGGCAGCTGTCAATTGGCTCTACCCAGGTAGGCAGCCTGATATGCAAATGACTGTGTCTGTAAAGTGCTTAGAGCTTGGTCTCTGACCGAGAACAGGCACTAAATAAATATCCATATCATCATCATCAAAAGCCAGTTAAAGAGACAAAGTGATACTGGTTTGTCTTTTTTCAGTAAAAGCCATGGAAACAGCAATGAGTTACAATATTATCCTCTGTAATTTTTTTTTTTAACAAGGCAAAAAAGGAAACTCTGTTATTCTCTGTAAAAGACATGGAAGCAGCAACATTGTTATTTTTGGTAAAAGACAACACAGTCAGACTGACATTGCTATACTCTGTAACAGACCAGGAAGCAGACTGACACTGATACTTGTGAAAAAGGCTAATTACAAGGAACAAAACTTGCACTGCTGTGCTATATAAGAGTCAAGAAGGCATACAGCAATGTTACTTTCTAAAAAAAACAACAACAAAAAACAAGGAGATATATAAATAGCACTGTTAGTAACTGTAAAAGCCAAGGAGATATATAGCATTGTTAGTCTCTGTAAAAGCCAAAGCAGCATTGCAAGTCTCTAAACAAGCCAAGGAGACTTATAGCATTGTTAGTCACTGTAAAAGCTAAAGAGATTCAGAACATTGCTAATCTCTGTAAAAGCCAAAGAGACAACAGCAGTATTGATTGTGAAACATCATGAAATGCCAGCAAGTACATATGTACATATATACAAATATACTTTTTTTTTTTTTTTTTTTTTTTTTTGCAATTTTTTAAAGTAACGTCATACTGATGGAAGAATTGTTCAACTGCATCTGTTTTCTTCCACTATCGCACACACACACACACACACACAAGATTTCCTGTTGCTCCGTCCAGTTTTTTGCAATCCCACCTTCTGCGTCATCTCTGTGGCATTACTCCCACAGTAAGGTTGTGAAGAGGCTGCTCACCTGAGGAGACCTTGCCGTGCTGCCGAGTCACTTCAGCAGCATTCAGATGCCTCTTCTGTTTGAGGGTAATCAGGAGACCACCTATCCAGCCCCCAGCTGACGATAATCATCACTTTGTCACAGAGCCAGACTGAGCTAGCCCATTCCCCCAGAGCAGAAACAGCCTTCACATCCCTCTAACAAGCATGGAAAAGGAAGGAGAATCAAAATAAAATCACCCTGAAAGCAGGACATGAGTGGCCACAAATGTTGGGACCATTTCTTTTGCATATTTTGAGGATGGTACAGATTAGGATGCTGCAGCTATGGACATGTTTTTTAGGTTTGAGACAACACTTCCTTTCATTACTCATCCTGACATCAACCATTTCTCAGACTGCAAAAGCAGTGTTGGTAAGGAAATCTGAGTAAAACACTCTCAAAAACACACCTGTTAACTGGATGAATCCACCATATGGTCCCAGTTTCACATCTGAGCCCACCGCACACTCAACTCTGGGTACAACCAAGCCATGGGCTAAAAGATCACACTTCGGAGCTGTCAGTCCATGATGCTGAACACTTTCCCATGGTGGCTGGCTTACCAGCAAACTCTCAGCTCATGATGTACTAAACAGGCACCAAGAACTCTATGCGGTGTTTCAACGTGGGTTCAGACAGAAGAGATTCACAACCAAAACACTCCTCTCACTTTGATAGATGCAAGAGAAAAGCAGAGATCAAAGGAAACCATAATGTATGACATGCATTCACTGATTTGATGGAAGCACTTGACTTACTATGTGCTGGTAAGTCTCTAAAAGTCCTGCAGAAAACTGAGTGTGCCAAAATAATACCGTCCTTTCTTCAGAAGATGTAGGGAACAGTCACTGTGGCAAATAAACAGCGGAACTCTTCCTTCAACAACTGCACTGGAGACAATCACAGCTGTGTGACTGCCTCCTCTTTGGTGGAGATCATCAACACAGTCTTTCTGAAAGAAGCATCAGGATCTGCCAATGAAGCATCTTAATACAAGATCTGAAGGAAATCATTAACCATTCCAGAGTGAAGGTGAAGCAAGACTCCAGCATGCAGATACCACACCTCATGACTCACACAATCAGAAAACAACATAAGCTTTGTCAATGCACTGACCACACAAACAGCACAAAAACAGACCAATATGATATGACTAAAGGTGGACAAGCCCTTCTCCATCACTAACAATGAATTAACAACTCAAGTATGTCCACGACCTTTGCAGACAATCTCTCTGGGCACTTACTTTTGAAGGCAAGGCTTTCTCCACTTCTGCATGCAGCAGCCAAGTCATATCTTAATATTGTAACAAAGAGAAAAGAAACCATCAGTACAAATTACTAGTTCTTTGTTCAGTTTGGCTGGGTGAAGCAAGTCTGCAATTTACATGAATAAAATTGCTAGTACTATGTTCAGTTTAGTTGTGCCAAACCAGTCTATCTGACTTTCATGTCAATAAAATTTTCCAGTACTCAATCTGATTTATCACATTTGCCACACCAAGAGAAGAGAGAATGTAGAGAAACAAGAAATTGATGACACAGGCAAAAGTACACATCACAAAGCCAGTGTTGTCAACATTATTCTTGTATGGTGGGGAGACCTAGTGTCTATGTGCCTGCCCGTACAGCTTCTGCATGCACTGTCCGAGGCACATCTTCCATGTCATGAGATGAGCTACAATCGGAGTGAAGGGTGACAGTGCAAGACACCACCCCATGGTCACAATCCTCACACCTCGGCCTTGTCTCTCCAATGTTTGTGGGGAAAACTGCAAATTTTACTGCATGGTCAGCTTATCAAATGCTGAAGGTCCACCTATCGACCACAGCTGTGCTTCAAGGATGTCTTCAAAGGTGACCTGAAGGAGCGTACTTGAAGACCAGCACATACAAACAATGCTTAAACAATAGGAAAAGAAGGGTCCACAGACACCATGCAGCCCTAGTGCAGAGATTGGAGAATGTACAGGAGTCAAAAGTGCAGTAAAATACAGTAGCAGACAAGACGCTGCCTGCAGAATACAACGCACGACAGCTGTCCACACACCGTCCTGTACAGCGACAACAGACACCGCTCTACAGTCATGCACGGAACACAGCCGCAGATCTAACCATATCCCATAACCAACAAATGACGGCAGCCTGTGTCTAAAGGACTATTGAAGCGAATGCTGAAACAAAATGTGTCCATGTCGGATCAGTCAACTCACCACTTGCAGAAAGGGAGATGAGGGCACACTTGCCTGGCTGGGCTCCTTCGGAGCATCCCCCTTGCCCCCCCCACCTTCCTCATCCACCTTGGTCACCACAAAGCGGGGCAAGGGGGTGGGGGCGGAGGGGGGACCCCCAGGCTGGGAGGCGGCAGAGGTGACCGGAGGGGACAGCTGGTTAGGGGTGGGAGCAGCGCTGTCGGCGGCGACAGGGGTGGTGAAGGGGTGCCCGTCCTGCATCAGGACCTCAGCGTCATGGCTCAGGTGCACCAGCAGCATGCGCTCCAGCTCAAAGCGCTGGATGGACCCCAGCAGGATCATGGAGTCTGCACAACAGTCACCACTGCCACTACACAAAGCTCATCCACCCATCCATCAATCAATGCACTGCCACTACACAAAGCTCATCGACCCATCCATCAATCAATGCACTGCCACTACACAAAGCTCATCCACCCATCCCTCAATCAATGCACTGCCACTACACAAAGCTCATCCACCCATCCCTCAATCAATGCACTGGCACTACACAAAGCTCATCCACCCATCCATCAATCAATGCACTGGCACTACACAAAGCTCATCCACCCATCCATCAATCAATGCACTGGCACTACACAAAGCTCATCCACCCATCCATCAATCTATCAGTCACCACTGCCTTTACAAAAATCGATTCAATCAGTCTCAATCTACCATCAGTCCATGTATCATGTATGCCCTGTTAAAATCCATCCGTACATGTTTTAATCTTGTTTGTTTTTGTTTTTTTGTTTTTGCGATTTCAGAACATTCTTGCTAAAGAACCTTCCTTGAACAAAGGACTGTTGATTCAACACACAGTCACATTCACTGTCAGTCCATTTTTGCTTTCGAAGGTCTGTAAGGAAGCACCAGAAGTTCCATAAGCAATGGGACTTCACACACATATAACACAACACAGTCGAAAACACATACACACTGGCACTGTCAATAGGTGCGCAGGATCTACTGCAACACCCTCTCTTAACACACACACACACAGAGGACAGATACTCACTTGCACTGTCAACGAGAGGGTAGGTTCGGTGGTAGGTGTTAAGCAGCAAGTTGTTAAGGTCACCGTAAGTGGTCGTGAAAGGCACAAACCTCACATCACGGATCATGAAGTCCTCCACAAATATCTGCCAGGTGCTGAAGCACACCAAAGCAGGCATCAATGTTCAATCACTTCTGTTGTTTTGTCTGAAGAAAAAGCATGTGTATGTGTGTGTGTGTGTGTGAATTTTTTTTTTTTTTTTTTTTTTCAATTAACAAGAAATGAAGAGAGGAGGAGGGAAGGATAGAAGCAGGAAGACATATCCACCTATACTCCACTGAATCAATGTTCAGGGTTTCCGCATCAAGCTAATTTGGCTCGTGTAGCACTCCCCAGGGCTATATATATACCCTGACTGGCAAATTTCCAGCCTATCACTTACCCCTATTCAGGTTTAGATCCTACCTTGCATGTAGACATAGTGTTAATCAAGTTCCCTCTTAACTCACTCCGGACGAATAGTTCTCTCCCTTGCTTTTCCCTACAGACAACCCATTTGTCAGGGTTAGGAAAAAAATCACAAAAAATACAAAACAAAAAGTAATTAAATGAAACTCACTGTACTTGACCCACTGACCCCTCTCCTCATGTCGTGTAAACGCCCACCCCCCTCCCTCTTCACTGCTCTCAGAAGCTGAATCACTATCAGTACCTACTTACTGGTAACTTTCTTCACTGCACACACTTTGTTCAACATCTTCATCATCCTCGTCGATGTTGAAACCTTCAGTTTGAAGCACATCAATCACTTCAACAGCAGTAAAAGCTGCTGTCATGATCTAGTTTGATCCAAAAATTTCCACTTGTATCGCCTGTGATGCCATTTTTGATACGTATGCAGATTAGCTTGTCGTGTGGGGTCCTGAACTCGCTGTGGAGTGTGTTGTTACGGAATCTCATGAAGAAACTTTCCATTCAACCCTTGACACGTTCGCAATCCCCGGTGTAGATGTGATTGTTATGCTACCCCATGAGGAAAACATGGAAAAAATTTTAACTGTCAAAACCGCTATAACGTTCAGTCGTCCGGAACGTTACCTTACGTCTGGAACGCTATAGCATTCCATCGTCCAGAGTGAGTTAAATAATTCCAAAGAAAGAGCCTCAGCCACTGAGGCTGACTGACATGACTGCAGGAAGGGAAGGAAATATATCCACCAGTTTGAACTGGCTTCCTGAAAATGACAACTAATGACAATGTTGAAATTTAGGTGTTGAAGTGCATCCCCCCATAAAGACAATTTGTAACGGTTTTGAAATCTAGGTACCATAATGCATCCAAAAATGACAAATTATAATGATTTTCAAGTGTCAGTCCCGACAGACTGTTTCAAAAATGGGCAATCATCAGAGAGTATTTATGTCTTCCATGTGAGGGTCTCTTCATAACAAATCCCCAACCCAGCCACAAACATGTCCATAAGGATTCTCTGTTTCAAATTACAAAAATGTGTCTTCCAGATGGAAGAATAACACCCACATATCTGTACTCAGATCTGTCTAGACCATCAATAGTTACTGGATTTGTACAACAGATTGTTCTATAAGCATCTTAATTCAGGATTTGTACAACTATGTTGTTCTATAAACATCTTAATTCACATGCTTATTCTATAGAATTGTTTCAGAGTTCACTGCAAATGCAAATTTCCAGAATTTTTTATACCCTGTCTGTTGTTGTTGTTGGTTGTTGTTTGTTTTTTTGGGGGGGGAGTTCTTATGAAGCCAAATGCCACACAATTCTTTCAAATTACTAGTTATGTCCATGAATTCTGGAGACAGTTCTTGAATTTTACACGCCGAGTGTAATTCTGATTCAAGTGAAATCTTTGCCATGTGCAGTACATTTGGCATCATACTTTGTATCTGTGGTTTGTTTCAAATGCCATCATTTATCTGTTGCTGCAAACTCAGCATCATAAGCTGTAGGTGTGGTTTACTCAACTCAGCTGCAGGGATGGGATACTGAACTCTAAAGATACAGTGTCAACTCAAGTCTATTCTGCATATGCACACACACACTATACCCTTGTCTTGGAACCTGGGTAAATATTACAGATTCATGTTATGAAGATATCTTTCTAAAATGGGGAAAGATACCACATTAATGAAAATAAACACCTCCCTCTCTCTCTCTCTCACAAACACACACACACACACACACACACACACATACTGGTCCTACAGTTTGTATGACATGATAAGATTATCACAAGCAGAACAGTCCTTGAATTTCCAGTTCAGACAGACATTCCAAAATCAAATCAAATCAACAGCAGTCACTCACTTGGACCTGGACGACTTGATGTCAGGCAAATAGGGCAGACGTTTGATCTGGATGATGCTGTCGTAAAAGGAAGGCTGCAGCAAGTTACCAATGGCATTGGCTATCAGCACAGCGATCTGAAAACAACCCCACAAGTTACCAATGGCATTGGCTATCAGCACAGCGATCTGAAAACAACCCCACAAGTTACCAATGGCATTGGCTATCAGCACAGCGATCTGAAAACAATCCCACAAGTTACCAATGGCATTGGCTATCAGCACAGCGATCTGAAAACAACCCCACAAGTTACCAATGGCATTGGCTATCAGCACATCAATCTGAAAACAATCCCACAAGCTACCAATGGCACTGGCTATCAGCACAGCACTGTGAAAACAATCCCACAAGTTACCCATTGCACTGGCTATCAGCACATCAATCTGAAAACAATCCCACAAGCTACCAATGGCACTGGCTATCAGCACAGCGATCTGAAAACAACCCCACAAGTTACCAATGGCATTGGCTATCAGCACATCAATCTGAAAACAATCCCACAAGCTACCAATGGCACTGGCTATCAGCACAGCACTGTGAAAACAATCCCACAAGTTACCCATTGCACTGGCTATCAGCACATCAATCTGAAAACAATCCCACAAGCTACCAATGGCACTGGCTATCAGCACAGCGATCTGAAAACAACCCCACAAGTTACCAATGGCATTGGCTATCAGCACATCAATCTGAAAACAATCCCACAAGCTACCAATGGCACTGGCTATCAGCACAGCACTGTGAAAACAATCCCACAAGTTACCCATTGCACTGGCTATCAGCACATCAATCTGAAAACAATCCCACAAGCTACCAATGGCACTGGCTATCAGCACAGCGATCTGAAAACAACCCCACAAGTTACCAATGGCATTGGCTATCAGCACAGCAATCTGAAAACAAACCCACAAGTTACCCATGGCATTGGCTATCAGCACAGCGATCTGAAAACAACCCCACAAGTTACCAATGGCATTGGCTATCAGCACAGCAATCTGAAAACAAACCCACAAGTTACCAATGGCATTGGCTATCAGCACAGCAATCTGAAAACAATCCCACAAGTTACTAACGGCACTGGCTATCAGCACAGCACTGTGAAAACAATCTGACGAGTTACCCATGGCACTGGCTATCAGCACAGCAATCTGAAAACAACCCCACAAGTTACCCATGGCATTGGTTATCAGCACAGCACTGTGAAAACAATTCCACAAGTTACCAATGGCATTGGCTATCAGCACATCAATCTGAAAACAATCCCACAAGTTACCAATGGCATTGGCTATCAGCACAGCAATCTGAAAACAAACCCACAAGTTACCAATGGCATTGGCTATCAGCACATCAATCTGAAAACAATCCCACAAGTTACTAACGGCACTGGCTATCAGCACAGCACTGTGAAAACAATCTGACGAGTTACCCATGGCACTGGCTATCAGCACAGCAATCTGAAAACAACCCCACAAGTTACCCATGGCATTGGTTATCAGCACAGCACTGTGAAAACAATTCCACAAGTTACCAATGGCATTGGCTATCAGCACATCAATCTGAAAACAATCCCACAAGTTACCAATGGCATTGGCTATCAGCACAGCAATCTGAAAACAAACCCACAAGTTACCAATGGCATTGGCTATCAGCACATCAATCTGAAAACAATCCCACAAGTTACTAACGGCACTGGCTATCAGCACAGCACTGTGAAAACAATGATGAGTTACCCATGGCACTGGCTATCAGCACAGCAGTCTGAAAACAAACCCACTCTCTTCACTTTGTTTTTGTCAGTGCATTCAGCACAATCAATAATGAGCACTAAAGAAGCTTCCATGGCCATCCTTGTGGCATCAAAGTCAAAATGTTGACACTACACATGAAAATTTCACAACAGGGTTGATGGTGAATTCAGCATATACAGGTGAAAGCAGACAGCGCCTGTTTTACACACAGGTCATTGCATGTGTGAGTTCCGGGTGATGTGGGAACCACCAGTCACGGGACTGCACATGAGGCCACAATTCACAGTCACTGCCATTACCTTAAAATTCTCCAGAACACACACACAAACACAAACACACACACAGATGCGAACCCCTGTCAAGTGTTTGTGGGAACAATCAGGAAATTTGAGGAACATTTTGAATTTGGTAGGAACACTTGGACTCCGAGCCACATCAGCAATCCACCAGGCACAGACGCTGTTTGACTGAGACACAACTTGATTTAGCCATGTCCTCTCTTGTTCAGGCAAATGATTAAGTTGATTGGTCTACTCAATGCTGTTTCAATGTAAACACACACGTGATTAGCTGAGCATCATCACATGAGACGAAGGTTAGTAGTGACTGCCCTGGCCTCGTGATTGACAGGTCTAAAGCGTCTGGGTAATGTTACGGCAGGAAAGCATGCAACCATGCTATGTAGTAAAAAATGAACTCATCAGAAAATTTTGACACTGGGATAACGTTGGAACAAACTGCGATCCAGCGTAACATAATATGGCAAAATCGTAACTGTTGGCATCTCTGCACACACACATACACAAACACATACACACACACACAGATACTCTCACAAGCACAGACACAGAAATACAGAAACAGAACAAAAAGCACCACTGCCAACAACATGAAGACAAAAGGCCTTACCACTGCTGGCAACACATGACTGATCTGCCCTGTCAGCTCGAACACGATGACAGATGTGGATATTGTGCGTGTCACGCTGCCTGACAGTGAGGCCGCTCCTGCACAATTGTAGTTTTCTTTTCTTGAATCCAAGATTTATATTGAGAAATACAACAAATCCAATTCATATAAAATAGAACAAACTTACTATGCAAACATAAATCGCTGACAAAAACAGAATCGGAAATGCATAACAAATGGTAGGCTCTTAATGCCTGACCAGTGTGTTTGTTAAACGCATAGGTCAGGCAAATGTTGATTTTTTTTTTCTTTCTCAAAAGCAGATGCGGAGTACCCTATGAGAAACAGCATGTTTCTCCTTGAAACTGAAACTATCCAGAAATTTGACTTCCAAGGGTCTTTGTAATTTGCAACTCACTCAATACATCCCTCTATTTCCTATCAAAATGCTGGATGTACAAATTAGCTGGCACCCACTCAGCCAACCAAAAAGCAAACCAAACCCACTCACCTGTACTACACAGTATTCCAGTGGTAAACTCAATCACCTTATCGGCAAACCTCTCACCTTTACTACACAGTACCCCAGAGTACATCTCAGCCAACTGAAAGGCAAACCTCTCACCTGCACTTCACAGTGCCCCAGTGGTAAACTCAGCCACCTTAAAGGCAAACCAAATCTGCTCACCAGCACCCCAATGGTAATCTCAGCAAACTAAAAGGCAAACCAAACATACCCACCTACACAGCACAGTACCCCAGTGGCACTCTCTCAGCCAGTTAGAAGGCAAACCACTCACCTGTACTACACAGCACAGTACCCCAGTGACACTCTCTCAGCCAATTAGAAGGCAAACCGCTCACCTGTACTACACAGCACAGTACCCCAGTGGCACTCTCTCAGCCAGTTAGAAGGCAAACCACTCACCTGTACTGCACAGCACAGTAGCCCAGTGACACTCTCTCAGCCAATTAGAAGGCAAACCACTCACCTGTACTGCACAGCACAGTAGCCCAGTGACACTCTCTCAGCCAATTAGAAGGCAAACCACTCACCTGTACTGCACAGCACAGTAGCCCAGTGACACTCTCTCAGCCAATTAGAAGGCAAACCACTCACCTGTACTGCACAGCACAGTAGCCCAGTGACACTCTCTCAGCCAATTAGAAGGCAAACCACTCACCTGTACTGCACAGCACAGTAGCCCAGTGACACTCTCTCAGCCAATTAGAAGGCAAACCACTCACCTGTACTGCACAGCACAGTAGCCCAGTGACACTCTCTCAGCCAATTAGAAGGCAAACCACTCACCTGTACTGCACAGCACAGTAGCCCAGTGACACTCTCTCAGCCAATTAGAAGGCAAACCACTCACCTGTACTGCACAGCACAGTAGCCCAGTGACACTCTCTCAGCCAATTAGAAGGCAAACCACTCACCTGTACTGCACAGCACAGTAGCCCAGTGACACTCTCTCAGCCAATTAGAAGGCAAACCACTCACCTGTACTGCACAGCACAGTAGCCCAGTGACACTCTCTCAGCCAATTAGAAGGCAAACCACTCACCTGTACTGCACAGCACAGTACCCCACTGGCACTCTCTCAGCCAATTAGAAGGCAAACCACTCACCTGTACTACACAGCACAGTACCCCAGTGGCACTCTCTCAGCCAGTTAGAAGGCAAACCACTCACCTATACTACACAGCACAGTACCCCACTGGCACTCTCTCAGCCAGTTAGAAGGCAAACCACTCACCTGTACTGCACAGCACAGTACCCCAGTGGCACTCTCTCAGCCAATTAGAAGGCAAACCACTCACCTGTACTGCACAGCACAGTACCCCACTGGCACTCTCTCAGCCAATTAGAAGGCAAACCACTCACCTGTACTACACAACACAGTACCCCAGTGGCACTCTCTCAGCCAGTTAGAAGGCAAACCACTCACCTGTACTACACAGCACAGTACCCCAGTGGCACTCTCTCAGCCAACCTCTCAGCCAACTAAGGCCAAAACCACTCACCTATACTACACAATAAAATATCCCAGTGGTACTCCCCCAGCCAACTAAAGGGCAAACCTCTCACCTGTACCACACAGTACCACAGTGGTAAACTCAGCCAAGTGAAAGCCAAACCAAATCCACTCACCAGTACCCCAGTGATAATCTCGGCAAACTAAAAGGCAATCCAAACACACTCACCTACACAACACAGTACCCCAGTGGTACTCCCCCAGCCAACTAAAAGGTAAACCACTCACCTGTACTACACAGCACAGTACCCCTGTGGCACTCTCTTAGCCAGTTAGAAGGCAAACCACTCACCTGTACTACACAGCACAGTACCCCATTGGCACTCTCTCAGCCAATTAGAAGGCAAACCACTCACCTGTACTACACAACACAGTACCCCACTGGCACTCCCTCAGCCAGTTAGAAGGCAAACCACTCACCTGTACTACACAGCACAGTACCCCACTGGCACTCTCTCAACCAACCTCTCAGCCAACTAAGGCCAAAACCACTCACCTATACTACACAATAAAATATCCCAGTGGTACTCCCCCAGCCAACTAAAGGGCAAACCTCTCACCTGTACCACACAGTACCACAGTGGTAAACTTAGCCAAGTGAAAGCCAAACCAAATCCACTCACCAGTACCCCAGTGATAATCTCGGCAAACTAAAAGGCAATCCAAACACACTCACCTACACAACACAGTACCCCAGTGGTACTCCCCCAGCCAACTAAAAGGTAAACCACTCACCTGTACTGCACAACACAGTACCCCAGTGATACTCCTTCAGTCAACCTCTCAGCCAGCTATAGGCCCAAACCACACACCTGTACTGCACATGCACCCAAGAGATACCCCAAACCCACTCACCTACGACAGCATATCCGCCAGGCACTATCTTCCTCATCACTTCTCCTGATGGTATCCCCTCAGGAAACCAGGTAGCCATGCTCTCTCCAACCAGCCGGCCAAATGCAGCACCTGACAGCAACCACCAGACTGACGTTCATATCTCTCCATGCATAAACTCCCCCCAACCCTTTTTTCTTCATAGCTTTTTTAATGGGTTCACAAATAAATATACACTGGCAGGGAAAGGGCCCCTCCCTCCCCCCGCACCCCCCAAAAAAGGAAAAGAAAGAAAAAGAAAAAAAAAAGTAAAATGGGGAAAGATAGATTTAAAAAGGAAAACAGTTTTACTGAAAACTGTTTTGGTTTTATGAGCTACCCCCGAAAACATGTCAGTTTGACATATAAAACTAACTGAAGTTAAATGTAAAAAGTCATAAGGAGGATGTATGGGAAGAGAAATATGCACACACTGACACAATAGACAATGTGAGAGAGAGAGGGACAAAGAGAGAGAGAGAAGTGAAGAGACACAAAGAGAATGAGAGAATGTCACACACACACACACACACACACACACATGCACACACACACACACTCACTCACACTGACACACAGACAACCAATATGCTGAAACATATCAAGAACACATGCAGGTCATTCTCAATGCAATTATTCTTTCAGGATCTTAGTCACATTCTGTTTTGGATATGGCAGGTTTCATACTAGACCTATCATTTTCTCATCCACAGGCTTGAACAAAATGCATTCAAGACAAAATTGACTGGACATACACACCACACCATACTGTTGAAAAAATTAAAACATTCATTTTTCTTTCTTTATTCTAAAAAACATGTTTTGCTTACCACTTTGCGGGCTCTCTTTAAAAGATTCTAATCAACTCATTATTGTTGTGTGAAATAGCAATGTCCTTGATGCAAAGCCTTCGTTGCCATTTTCTGTGAGAGATATGTAGTTCTTTAAGGTCATAACTTATACAACTATCTGGGAAAGGGGATAAAGAGACACAGGATGAAGCTGATTGTCTTTGCTGCTGTTTGTTCTTTATTGTCACACTTTCTTGCCTTTAACTGGCTTTGTTTTCAACATTGCCAAATGGCACTCGTTGTGGATGAGACATTCAACTGAAGAAACATAGCAAACAAAAGAATGTTAAACATACACGTGTGATGTAAGACATGAAAATGTCTGTTTACCAATGGCAAACACACACATAACAAGAGAGGCAAGGCCTTCAAGACTCACTTGTGATAAATTACGTCCCCTAGCATTAATTACAGAGTAATTTCCCTTTTTTACTATCTGCACCAAAATGTTTGCAAAATAAATAAAAATTCCATGCTTAGCAAAAGAAGTTCCTGTTTGAACAAAAAATGATAGTAATGACTCCTCTTGTTGTTGTGTCAGAATAAGAGGTCAAAGTGCCAAGTTTAGAGAATACAAAAAAATATAAATATAACAGTAAATGCAGTTTGCATATAATTAGGCTTCTTTTTATATTTTTTTTTGTGCCCATCCCAGAGGTGCAATATTGTTTTAAACAAGATGACTGGAAAGAACTGAATTTTTCCTACTTTTATGCCAAATTGGTGTCAACTGAAGTATTTGCAGAGAAAATGTCAATGTTAAAGTTTACCACGGACACACAGACAACAGACACACACACAGACAACCAAACACCGGGTTAAAACATGGACTCACTTTGTTTACACAAGTTCGGCAGGAAGAACAGGGCAGGAAGACAGCTTACTGATGATTTTAAAAAAAAAAAACCCACAAAAATTGAAGACAAGCAGAAGACAAGCGCTTACCAACAGTAAGAAATGAACAACAACACATACACACACACACCAAAAAAAAAAAAAAAAAAAAAAAAAACCACAATAAGGGATACGAGCTTACCAACAGTAAAAACAGACACAAGAAGAGACAAGCTTACCAATGGTAAAAACAGACACAAGAAGAGACAAGCTTACCAATGGTAAAAACAGACACAAGAAGAGACAAGCTTACCAATGGTAAAAACAGACACAAGAAGAGACAAGCTTACCGATGGTAAAAACAGACACAAGAAGAGACAAGCTTACCGATGGTAAAAACAGACACAAGAAGAGACAAGCTTACCAATGGTAAAAACAGACACAAGAAAAGACAAGCTTACCAATGGTAAAAACAGACACAAGAAGAGACAAGCTTACCAATGGTAAAAACAGACACAAGAAAAGACAAGCTTACCAATGGTAAAAACAGACACAAGAAAAGACAAGCTTACCAATGGTAAAAACAGACACAAGAAAAGACAAGCTTACCAATGGTAAAAAAAAAGACACAAGAAGAGACAAGCTTACCAATGGTAAAAACAGGCACAAGAAGAGACAAGCTTACCAATGGTAAAAACAGGCACAAACACTCCAGCAGGCAAGGGCAGCGTATTGGAGAAAACTGCCATAATAAACTGAAAGCAACCACAGACAAACACACACAGTTTTCAGTCACAGACTGCACATCTACAATCAGCTGTTCTCGTTGTCACAAGCAACAGACAGCCTCAGTCATACATGCTCAAAATGAAAAAAAGAAACCAGTTCTCTCAAATCTCTCATCCGAAAAACAACAGCAACTGACTCATTGAGCTCTGTGCCCGAACATTTCCATGGCATCAAAATTTGTCTCATTAAAATGGTTTTCATGTTTCTAAATGTGCATAGACCACAGGAGAAAGGGAACTAACTTCTGCAGTATTTCTGAGTGTGTCCACAAATAATTTGGAGGAAACACAGGATAATTTCTGCGTTTTTTCTACATCAATATGGCATAAAAGCCTGCCAAATGTGTCCACACATAGTTTGGGGGAAACACAGGATAATTTCTGCGTTTTTTTCTACATCAATATGGCATAAAAACCTGCCAAATGTGTCCACAAATAATTTGGGGGAAACATTGCATAATTTTTGTGTTTTTTCTACATCAATATGGCATAAAAACCTGCCAAATGTGTCCACAAATAATTTGAGGGAAACACAGGATAATTTCTATGTTTTTTCCACATCAATATGGCATAAAAGCCTGCCAAATGTGTCCACACATGATTTGGAGGAAACACAGTATAATTTTTGTATTTTTTCAATATCAATATGGCATGAAAGCCTGCTGAATATGTCCACACATGATTTGGAGCAAACACAGTATAATTTTTGTGTTTTTTCTACATTAAAACAGCATGAAAACTGTGTCCACACATAATTTGGAGAAAACACAGTATCATATTTGTGTTTTTTCTGCATGAATATGGCATGAAAGCCTGCTGACTGTGTCCACATGTGATCTGGAGGAAACACAGTATAATTTTTTGTATTTTTTCAATATCAATATGGCATGAAAGCCTGCTTAATGTGTCCACATGTGATTTGGAGGAAACACAGTATAATTTTTGTATTTTTTCAATATCAATATGGCATGAAAGCCTGCTGAATGTGTCCACACGTGATTTGGAGGAAACACAGTATAATTTTTGTGTTTTTTCTACATCAATATGGCATGAAAGCCTGTCAAGGCTGTAAACTACTGAAGTTTGAATGGGTTGAGCACCTGGAGGAAGGTCTTCAAAAAGTGGATCCAAAAACTTCTTAACTGGACAACTGTGCTACAGTTCTGTTATCACCAATCAAACAAAACAAAAAAAAAGCAAGATTAAAAAAGATACGGTCGGCGCGGCACTGTTGACACACCCAGAGCAGCCCAAATCTCACAAGAGAAATCTGCTGTGACAAAAAAAAAAAGCAATACACCACAAAAGAAAACCAATGCAACACAATGCAAATACACCACGTTGTTGGTCAGGGAGTATGCCTCACGTTCATGATGATGAAGAGGACGAGGGTGACGTAGATGTTGGTGAGGGGGTGTTTCCAGTGGGACAGGATGACCTCGTCGTTCATGTTCTCCACCTGCCCTACTGTCCACGTGATGTTGCTGAACAGGTCGTTGATGGCCTTTTTGTTTGTCAGCTGAGACAGACACGCGCACACACACACACACACACACACATACACACACACACACACAAACACACATGGAATATTAAGTTTTAACACTCACATACTCACGTGTATATGTACACATGCCAAAATGTTCATATGTGCACATACAGTCATGCACTCTAGTATGCAAGCAAATGCATGTAATATACACTTATCGTCACATCCACATATGCTGTCATGTGTACACTATTATGTATGCACAAACATACAAGCAAACAGTGTCACGTGTACACACATCATGTATACACACAGATACACATACATAATGGGCAAATATGCACACGCATGAACATACACACACAGACAATTACCACAAACTCCAGTTCTCACCCTACCCGCACACTCAATCTAAAACTGATTTTTATAGGAATCATCTCTTAGACTGCTGACAATATAAAGCCAGTACTTTTTTTTCCAAATGCTGGTTAATACAAAGTAACAGCAGCAATCAATGTTAAGACAAACCAGTCAAAGCCTTATAGAGTTGCCAGTGACATTTACTCTTCACAAAACAAAGGTGCACGCATGGCACTTTAAGTACCAAAAACATACATCCTTCTTGCACCAACTGACGCAAATACTGAAACTGCTAAAAGACAGAAATCGTGTGTGATTATGAAGCGGTTGTTACTGTCATGAATACCACCAGTACATGTGTGAATTTGTGCAAAATAACAATATTCTTTGTCTTTTTTTTTTCTTTTTAAAAAAATTTTTTGTGATTGAGTTTTTGGGGGTTCTTTTGTTTTCTGTTATGCTTTTTTTTCTTTCTTTTCTTTTTTTTTTTTTTTTAATGAAGAACAATTTAAAAAATGAAATAAACAAAATGCATAAAAGAAAAGAGCAATACATTATCACTTATAGGTAAGGGGATGTGGGTGGTGGTGTCGGGAGGGAAGTAAGGGGTTAGGAAATGTGTGGCGGTGGAGGGGGAGTGGAAGCGTGGAGGGGGATGTTGGTTCTGTGCCCTGTGTGGTGGTAGGGGCTGAGTGGTTGTGTCTGGGGTGATGGTAATAACAATATTCATTATCAGTTCTGTTCAACTGTATAATGTCAGTAACTGAGTAAATCAAGATGCTCAAAAATCTTTTTTTTTTTTTTTTTTAATTCCTTCAATCACCAAAAAACTGATCATACTAATTTTGCTCAAGAAATCTTTATTTGCAGAACTGCAGATTCAGTAATCACCTGGGAACAGCTACGTCTAAGAGATTCAGGACAAGTGGCATGAAGGTGATGCCACTGAAATAACCCAAAGGTATGGCACAAAACAACGACAAAAAAATTCTGCAACAGCGAAAATGCCAAAAAGTGTACTCTGTCACCTGTCCTGAACATTGCAATTAGCAGCTGCAGGTATGCAGGCTAAAGAGAAGGGTGGTTTGGGAGGGGGGGGAGAAAGGGGGCACAGAGACAGAGTGGACAGAGAGTGAGTGCAGAAAATGGTTATACATACCATTCCAGCAAAAAACTGCCCCAAGCCTGGAGGGAAGGTGAGTGAGGAGATGACCAGAGCGATAATACCTGGATAGATGAAACGACTACACACACACACACATACACACACACACACAAACACACACAACAAACACACACACACACACACATGAACATGGATTTAAAATCTGACAAAAGAGAATGAAGAGAAACATACCACACACACGGCACACAAACCTCATATGTACACACACTTACATGCACTCAAATATGGAGGTAATATCAGACAGAGAAGGATGAAGAAAAACATAGAAAAACACATGCTCACACACACACAAGAACACACATCCATGTATGCATGCACAGAACTATACAAAAATGACATAATATCAGAGAGAAGAGGAAGAAGAGGAAGAACAGAAACACATCACACACACACACACACACATATGCACACACACACACACACACACACACATACGCACACACACATACACACATGTACACACATACACAAATACAGAGGTCATATCAGGCAGAACAGGAAGAAGATCAACACAGACATAGTAAACAGCACTAAGATTCTTACTTTTTCTGCAAAAACTGTGACAGTTTTTTATGTCGACGTGTGAACTGGATAACTTTTCGATGTGCAATGATGAATAAGGCACCGCCAAATCCCATAGCAACTCTGAAACAGAGATAACAATCTGATGTTGTTGTCTTTTCTTGTACGTAATGTGTGTGTGGTTCGTCCGCTGGGATCGATGAGGACCATCTGGTCATCCTGGGGGTGGATGGATTGGGCCCTGTGGGTGCGCAGATGACTGGTCAGGCAAATCCGCGCCCGGAAGGTTCTGACGCAGTGTGGGCTGGGGATGGTGGTGGCTGTCGGAGACTTGCTGGCACTGCTTTTCCTGGCCTGTCTGCGTTGCTCTGCTGCAGCGATTCTGTTAGCCTCACAGGATTTGGCGCCTTTGTGGACAGCTGAACGCCACTTTGGTCTGTCCACTGCATTCAGCTCCCATGTGTCGTGGCTGATGTTGAAGGCCTTCAGAGAAGCTTTCAGAGTGTCTTTGAAGTGCTTCTTTTGGCCTCCATGGGAGCACTTGCCATGCTGGAGTTTGCCGTACAGCAGTTTCTTGGAGAGCCGGTGGTCTGGCATGTGAACTACATGGCCTGCCCAGCGCAGCTGTGCCTGCATCAAGATGGTGTAGATGCTGGGCAAGTTTGCGCAAGTGAGCACCTCTGTGTCAGGGATCTTCTCTTGCCACTTTTTTGGGAGTACTTTCAAAAGTAGAAGTCTTAAATACATTCAAATGAATACAGAATCTGTGGTTCTGGTTGGGGTGTTGGTTGGTTTTTTCCTTTTCCAGGGCCCATTCTAACTACAAATGACGTGCTGAGCTTTAACATAATCTTTACAGGCCACAGCAAAGAGAAAGAGAGAGAGTGAGAGAGAGACACAAACATTCTTTTATTATGATTGACAATACTATCCTTTTGGCAAGGGGGACAATATATGAACAAATGAATAACGGTGGTACACAGAGGAATGAACATACTGCTAAGAGTAAGGGGAAAAAACCATATGAAACTGAACTATGAATGTCAACACCAACAATGGCATTCATACATTCTAAACAGGTAGCCTGGGTGTAGACAATGCAGCTGTAGCGCGAGAGAGAGACCGACAGACAGAGAGAGACACAGAGAGAGACAGACAGACAGAAAGAGACAGAGAGAGAGAGAGGAGACAGTCAGTGGAACAGACAGACAGATGGACAGAGCAACGGGTTTCATGATACCCAATAGCAGCAAAAGCCAGCAGCTCCAAGGCATCGAAAGGAAATTCAGTCCTGAGATTGGTCTTGAACACTGCAGTGATGGTTTCTGAAACACACACACACCAGTATCAGTATCAATATCAGTAGCTCAAGGAGGCATCACTGCGTTGTGACAAATCCATATACGCTACGCCACATCTGCCAAGCAGATGCCTGACCAGCAGCGTAACCCAACGCCCTTAGTCAGGCCTTGAGCAAAAAAAATTAAATAAATAAATAATAAATAATAAATAAAATAAATTTAAAAAAAATAATAATAATAAAATAATAAAATAAAATAAAATAACACAACAAACAAACAAACAAAAAATAAATAGATAAGTAAATAAATGAATACAATAAAAAGAAATAAGTAAATAAATAAATAAGTAATTGATAAATACATAAAAGAGAACTACTACTAATAATGATAATATCTATAAGGCCAAAAACTTGATGAAGTCAACTGTAAGCGCACTAAAAATAAATAAATAAATAAATAAAATAATAAAATAAAACACACGCACACACACACACACACACACACACACACACACACATGGACACAAGCACACTCAAGTAAACATAGACAACAGATGAGTATAAAGATAAACAGCATTCCTGAATTAACTACAAATAAAAAAGCCTCAAAAGGCAATGCTCTGTAAACTAACAATACAAAAGATACTAAGAAAGAATCACAGAAATTATATCTCCCTCAGTAACCCCCCTCCTCCTAATCCACCACCCCATCTTCCCTGAAAAAAATGGAGGGGGGGGGGGAGAAAAGGAAAAGAAATAAATGAAAAAAAGCAAGAAAACGGACACTACTATACAGCAGAACATCAGTCATCAATAGGTAATATGCAATAAACATATCTAGGTCAGATAAATAATTCAAATGCACACAAACAAAACAAGGAAGAAAAATAGTTCAAACAAGGTGCACTTTTTAATCAATTAAAAATAAACTACAACAAACGAAAAAAAAAAGTGATGTTTCGCCATCAAAGCCTCCTTCATCGGCCAACAGACCCACCTTACACAGGACATGGAACATGACATGTCCTCGCACACAGTGTGCATTGTCTTTGCCTTCTTCTTCTGCGTTCACTCGTATGCACAAGAGTTGGCTTTTACGTGTATGACCGTTTTTACCCTGCCATGTAGGCAGCCATACTCCGTTTTCAGGGATGTGCATGCTGGGTATGTTCTTGTTTCCATAACTCACTGAACGCTGACATGGATTACAGGATCTTTAACGTGCGTATTTGATCTTCTGCTTGCATATACACACGAAGGGGGTTCAGGCACTAGCAGGTCTGCACATATGTTGACCTGGGAGATCGTAAAAATCTCCACCCTTTACCCACCAGGTGCCGTCACCGTGATTCGAACCCGGGACCCTCAGATTGACAGTCCAACGCTTTAACCACTCGGCTATTGCGCCCGTCATTGACTTTGCCTCTCACCATGTGAGGAGTGTTGGCCTAGAGGTAACACATCTGCCTAGGAAGTGAGAGAATCTAAGTGCACTGGTTCAAATCACACCGGCAGTCACCAGTATTTTCTCCCCTCCCTCCACTTGACCTTGAGTGGTGGTCTGGATGTTAGTCGTTGGGACAAGATGATAAACCAACGTTCTGTGTGCAGTATGCATTTCACGCATGTAAAAGAACCCACTGCAACAAATGGGCTGTCCCTGGCAAAATTCTGTAGACAAATCCACTTCGATGGGAAAAAAATAAAACTGCAAGCAGAAAAAACACACAAAAAATGGGTGGCACTGCCAGTGCAGCGATGCACTCTCCCTGGGGATGAGCAACCTGAATTTCACATAGATAAATTTGTTGAAAAATTTTAATACAAATAAGTCAGATAAATAATTCAAATGCACACAGACAAAAACAACAACAAAAAAACAAAAAACAAAAAGAGTTCTAACAAGGCAGCCTCCTTTCATCAATAAAAAAATTAAAAATAAAAAAAAAGATGGAACAAGAAACAAAAAGGAAAAATAAAGTGACATTCTGCTGGCAAAGCATTTCCTTGACCAACAAATACAGCAACCTTACACAGGACACAGACAGATCATCACATGTCCTCCTACGCACACAGCGTGCAGTGTCTTCGCCTCTCGCCATGTCTGTTCGGGATGTGACTCACTCACTCACGTTACTAAGCACATCCTTGTTCCACTTCCGATCACACTGCACTCTCCATGTGGACCACACCATGGGCAGGCAGGATGAGTGGGGAGACAGACAGGAGGTGGGGAAGGGTGGATGTAAGTGGAGGGCGCTGGGTGTGTGTGTGTGTGTGTGTGTCTGTGTGGTGGAGGTGGGGGGTGGGGACTGGAGAAGGAAACACACAGAGAGAACGGGATGAGAGAAAGAAATGAAGAGGGGAAGAATGGTTGCTTGTGCAGTGGTGTGAGTGTTGGGGGTGGGGATGGGGAGGTGTTAGGGGGACAGGGTGTGAGTGTTGGGGGTGGGGATGGGGAGGTGTTAGGGGAGGGGGGTAGGTGGGGAAGGAAATAAGCAAACTGAATCTTTTTTTTTTTTTTGAGGGGGGCTAGGGGTGTGGGAGGGGTGTGTGTGTGTGTATGTGGGGGTTCGGGGGGGGGCTGTTCTCAGTGCACTCACTTTAGCTTTTCCATTCCGTAGCATGCAAATCATATTATTTTAAAATCGGTTAATAGTTATGTAAGATAATAACTGGAATAAACAAAAAAAGCCTTCAAGTTCTAAACTTTCAATTTAACCCAGTTCACACTGATTGTAACCCAGCTAACTGCAAGGTCTGCTCTGGGCTGACGACACACATCAAGAACATAACACTGAAAAAGAACCCAATGTGATGCAAAAACCTCACAACAATCAATCAAACCATAAAACCCAACTCCAAACCAAATTCACCTCAGTCACTGTATAAATTAAATTTAATCAAATCAAATAGCAAATATTATGGCCATGCACTTAAATGAATGGTGAAAAAAAAAAATGAAAAAAAGAGCGCTCCATGGATATGCATGCAACTGAGGACAACAACAATGCACACACGGACACACACACACACACACACACACACGGACACACACACACACACACATATATAAAAACAACAAATAAACAAACTTTTAAGACCATTACTGCGCTGAACACACACTGAAAAACAAAATAATGAAAATTAACTCAGTGGAGAACTCTACATAAATCAAAAACAACAAAACTCTGGGAAAAGCTGACCTCAACCAGTGTCAAAAGTAATATTCAAAACGATCAAGTAAAAATTTTGCAGATGGAACAACATAGAAAAAGGCCTTTTTGAAGCTGGTATGCAATAAAATGTTTGTGTCTGACGCCATGCTATAAATCCAAGCCATCAGTAATATGATCACTGATGAGAAACCCCACACAAGCCAGCACAGTGCTTCTCCATCTTTCAGACATTAGAAAGAAGCCACCTGCAAGCCAGTTGCCAAGAGTAGGTCTCATGTTTTCTACACCTTGTTCACTGGGCACATAGACTCTTACCTTCATCTTTAAACCAGAAATCCAGCAGCCGGAAGACGAGGGCCCCGCAGACAGCTGAATAAAAGCCTCGCCAGTAGTTCCTCACAGCGAAGAAAGTGGCTGTTACTTCGATGCTGAACAGCACACCTGTGCCGTACATAACCACAAACATGCCTTTACATCATGAACATCTTTCGTCCGTCGGTCAGTGTATGCTGTCGGTAAAGGTCTGTTGTTATTAGTATGATTCCTCCATCAACTGTTGAATATTTTCTGTTAACTGAAGCAGAAACAGCTGCAGCTATCAACAACTTCAAAGAACTAGCACAAATACTTACAACTAATTACAATTCCAGGTAACTAGCAGAAATGCAGATAATTAAAAGTTCAGGTGATTAACAGAGTTTCAGCAGATTTCAACTTCAGGTAACTGACAGAAACAATTGAAGATCACTACAAACAACCTCATTTACCAGCAAAATAAACTACAACTCATTAAAAACAATTCCAATTAAGAAACAGAAACAAATGAAGTTTAATATAGATGACCTCAGTCAAGTAACAAAAACTGACGTGGTTAACAATCAACTACTTCATTTAACTAACAAAAACATCTGAAGCTCACTGCAAACAACTTCAGTTAACCCAAAGAAACTAATGCAACTCATTTTGAACAACTTCATTTTCCAGGAACAATTGCTGCTCATTATGAATTATTTTAATCAACCAACATAAACAATTTCAACTGATTTACAGGAAGAATTGCAGCTCACTGTTGTTCAAATTAACCAACAGAAATAAAGCAACTTTTTAAAATGACAACATTTCTATTTGAATAAAATGAACCACTGCTAGAAGTTCCTTACAACTTTATTACTATGAGAAATTCTTTTCCTGAATATAGTTTTCACTATGAAAAAAACACAACAATCTAAAACGTCCCATCTGGAAAAGAGATAATCGTATGATTTAAACAGCTGTGATTGTAACCAACTCCAATTAAAAAAAATACACTATCAATTCTAAATTCTAAATGGAGAAAAATACACACTGATCAATGTTCTCGTCACTAATTCATCCTCACCTCTTACTTGAAGCATCTTGTTTGTACCCCAAGAGATGGAGAAAGGGGAGAAAAGTGAAAGCAGAGTGGGGAATACAGAGACAGAAAGAGAAAAACAGAAGTGCTGAGAGAGGAACCAGAACAACAAGAGAGGCAAGGCCTTCAAGACTCACTTGTGATAAATTAACTGCCCTAGCATTAATTACAGAGTAATTTCCCTTTTTTACTATCTGCACCAAAATGTTTGCAAAATAAATAAAACTTCCATGCTTAGCAAAAGAAGTTCCTGTTTGAACAAAAAATGATAATAATGACTGCTCTTGTTGTTGTGTCAGAATAAGAGGTCAAAGTGCCAAGTTTAGAGAATACAAAAAATATAAATATAACAGTAAATGCAGTTTGCATATAATTAGGTTTCTTTTTTTATTTTTTTGTGCTCATCCCAGAGGTGCAATATTGTTTTAAACAAGATGACTGGAAAGAACTGAATTTTTCCTATTTTTATGCCAAATTTGGTGTCAACTGACAAAGTATTTGCACAGAAAATGTCAATGTTAAAGTTTACCACGGACACACACACACATGGACACACACACACACACACACACAGACAACCGAACACCAGGTTAAAACATAGACTCACTTTGTTTACACAAGTGAGTCAAAAAACAAACAATAAAAACAATGAAAAGTTCTGCAATGCTCTGAATGTCACCTCCTCACCTCCAATAGGGGCAGCAAAGGTTCCTGCAACTCCAACCGCACAGGCAGCGGCCAGCATTTCTGATCGACGTGATTCATTCTGTGTGCACACATGAACATCACACACACACACACACACACACACATGCACACACAAGAACATGTGAACACACACACACACATGCACATGCACACACCCATACCCATGCACAAACACAAACACACACACACACAGTGATTAAACTGTCATCAATACCGACTGTTTTCATTCAAGTTAACCAACTGTTAACAGAATTTGCATCATGAACTCCATCACCAGTCCTTTACCCTATCTCCATCCTGAAGTTAAAAAACTCACTCCCCCCTTTCTTCACTCCCCCAGTGGCTCATCCCCAAATCTTTACAACTCCTTCTGCACTTGACTCAGATAAGACCTGTGCTCTTGAGCAGGAGAAAACACACTTGAACATTTACAAAATCGCCAACAAATCGTACAAAACCTCACGTACCTGAACATTTACAGAATCACTAACAAATCACGCAAACAAGCAAAATACTTAATAATATGCTTCAACCTGCATACTGCACTCACATACAATATCCACATTTACACATTTCTGGAATGAATTCACAGCTGTCATAAGACAATCCACAGCTAGTTATCCAAATAACAACAAAAGAAATCATACATTCAAACTTACAGACGCACAAAAATGAAGGAAGCAAACTGGGATGAGAAAACCTGAGAGAGTGATGGAGCATGTACCTGTATATGACATTGTGTGTCTGTATGCAATGAAGGAGTGAAGAGCAGATGTACAGTGGTGGTTAATGTGAATTTGAGATCAGGAACAAGTACGTTTTCCAAACGTTTTACAGCAGCACTCACTCACCTCATAAATGCCTCTGAAAGAGGTGAAGAATTTGCTAAGCAGAGTGGCAACAATACTGGCAACATGAACAAAGGGACCCTGCACACAGAGACAAGTCACAACCTTCAAGCATCCTGGAACACAGAACAAAAAAGTCACAGACAAGCAAAGCCAGGTTTTTTAGGCTGAATGTTCTGATGCTCAACCAGGTTGTAAAGGCTGGATGTTCTGATGCTCAACCATGTTGTAAAGGCTGGATGTTCTGGTGCTCAACCAGGTTAAAGCTGAATGTTCTGGTGCTTAACCAGGTTGTTAAGGCTGAATGTTCTGGTGCTCAACCACGTTGTTAAGGCTGAATGTTCAGATGCTCAAGCAGGTTGTTAAGGCTGAGTGTTTGGATGCTCAAGCAGGTTGTTAAGGCTGAATGTTCTGATGCTCAAGCAGGTTGTTAAGGCTGAATGTTCTGATGCTCAAGCAGGTTGTTAAGGCTGAATGTTCTGATGCTCAAGCAGGTTGTTAAGGCTGAATGTTCTGATGCTCAACGACAAGGAGTTTGATGTTTGATTCCCCAACTAGCACCATAGTGTCTAAAGTGTTGAACTACGCATGCTTTAGAGTTCAGTTTAACAAAAGGTTGTCATTCCCCGACTTGCACAACAGAGTCAAAAGTAATGAACAATGTGTGTGTTCAAGTTGAATTTAAAATGTGTTGGCATTCAGTGATTCACTCTCAGTCCATCTAGGTCAAGTTGTCTAGAGGTGGGGTCTTTGGAGTTGTTCATCGGTGAAGGTCGCCAAGAACATGCTGGCAATCCCTGGCTCGCACAACAAAGTCAAAAGAGTAGAACCATGTGTGTGTGTGTGTGTGTGTGTGTGTGTGTGTGTGTGTTCTTTCTTTAACGTCTTTTCACTTTGAGTGATATTAGATGTGTGTGTGTGTGTGTGTGTGTGTGTGTGTGCGCGCGCGCGCACACGTGTGCGTGTGTGTGTGTGTGTGTGTGCGCGCGCGCGTGTGTGCATGCATGTGTGCATGTGCGTGTAAGCGCATGTGCGTGTGTGTCCCTGAATGTTTCTGTGTGTTTCTTCGTCTAATGTTTCTGTGTGTTTCTTCGTCTATCTGTCTGCAGGCATACATTAGCATGCAAGACTAAAACTCATGCCTCCCATTTGGATTCAAGTACATCTGTCTCTCTCAGATGCCAGCTGTCATCACTTGTGACATATGCATAAAAGCACAAAGTACATTAATCTGGACTTGTAAGCAACATTCGCCCGACAAGTAACCTGAGCATATATTGTTCCTCCTACAAAACGCCTGGATGTCTGCCTGATGATAAATTGTTCTGGTTCTTATCATTATTATAGCAGCAGTGTTAATACTGAAAACAAGCAAACAAAAACAAAAACAAAACAAAACAAAAACAAAATGGTGACAAACAACAGTATATAAAATCAAAGCAGCAACAATGTTCAAGCGATAGCACAGCTGTGACTTTATCATCACTTATCCTTCCCCTCCCCAACACACATCTCCACATCCTCCACCTTTTGACTCCTCCATCCCAGATCACTCCCACCCCCCACCCCTCAATTCTGCCCTTGCCTTCACCTTCCATCTGTCTGCTCCCTTTCCTACACCCTATCTCCTCCTCCCCCTTGTCTACTCATCTAAGATGTGCAACAACCATACAACCTGGGCGCGGCCCTTGGATGGGATGTTGAGACAAGTAAGTCGGACTAGTGTGATGCCATTCAGAAAGTATGAAGAAAATAAGTATGCAAAGGTCAGGAAAAAAAAAAAATCAAAGTGACCAGATTAAATCAAAGCATAGTTTAAAAAAAAAAAAAAAATCAACAACATTTTGAAGCACATCTTTATTCATGAATAAATACAAAAAAGTCAGAAGTTTCTTGAAAAATGCATTGGCAACACTGCTGTGTGTTCTGGATGCCCTCAATGCCCCTTAAACATCACACACACACACACACACACACACACACACACACACACACACACACACGGCATACCCTGCTTTTCACTTTCTCCTTCTGCCCTGAAGACTCCGCTGGGTGACCTCTGGTGTATTGTTCAGGCAGATGAACTACACAGCCACAGCTCATGCAGCCACCTTCCAACACGACAGTATGGTGCCATCCCTTTTTGCATTTTCCCGATTCCTGATTCATCTATTCCCGGTTCACCTACTGCTGATTTGCCTTTCACTTAACTGGTTGGTGTCAGACAAGGCTGTATCCTCTCTCCTGTGTTGTTTAATCTATTCTTGGAAAGGATAATGCAGGAGGCACTGGAAAACCATGAGACTTCTATCTCCATTGGTGGCAGACGAATATGCAACCTCCAGTTTGCTGATGATATAGATCTGATGGAGGGAACGAACGAAGAACTGCAGGAACTTACCAACAGACTTGTTGACACAGCGGGTGCTTACAGAATGGAGGTCAGCACAGAGAAATCTAAAACCATGGTAAACAGTGTGAACATGGACCATGCCACTATTTTCATGAAAGGAGAACAACTGGAAGATGTCAGAAACTTCAAATATCTAGGAGCAACCCTGACAAAGGATAGAAGCTGCAAAGCAGAAATAAGAATTCGTACTGTCACAGCCACCGCAGCCATGACCAAACTGAACAGAGTGTGGAAAAGTAACATCCGATTCTCCACAAAATTCAAACTCTACACAGCCCTGGTGGTCTCCACTGTACTGTATGGTTGCGAGGCATGGACACTGACGGCCGGAACTGAAAGGAAGATCCAGGCTTTTGAGAACAAATGCCTGAGGAAGCTCCTTCAAATTTCCTGAATCGAGCACAGGACCAATGAATATGTACGGAGCAGAATTAAGAACCTTGATGGACCTCAGGAACCTCTCCTTTCAACTGTGAAGAGACGCAAGCTGATATGGTTTGGGCACAACACTCGACACACCAGTCTGTCCAAAACAATCATGCAAGGCACCATCGAGGGCGGGAGAAGAAGAGGAAGACAGCAGAAGAACTGGCATGAGAACATCAAAGAATGGACTGGACTCTGGACCGGACTCCATACACATGAGCTGCTGTCGGCGGCTGCTGACAGAGACAGATGGAGAAGGGAGGTAGCGTCTGTGGTCCTCAGGTTTTCCCCAACGACTACTCTGTATTTATGGGCCTGAGGTGAGGTGAGGGGTAACTGGTGATCCTGATTGGCCTATTCGCGCTTAGCCCATGTACTCAGTTGCTTTGTGTGTGTGCATGTGTGCATACGTGTCTGTGTGTGTGTGAATGGTTTTATGCTGGCTCGGAAGTCACTTCTGTGAATGCAAACACAATATTTTGCCCTGTGTAATGACTGTGACGAGAATTACAAAATTCAAATATGATACTGATAGCAGCATCTGTGCACAAGTGTATTCTAACACTCACCAGTAGATGATTATGTGTGTATATGTGTGTGTGTGTGTGTGTGTGTGTGTGTGTGTGTGTGTGTGTGTGTGTGTGTGTGTTTGTCTGTGTGTGTGAGAGAGACAGAAAGAATATGAAAATACGAATGGTTTATTCAGAAAAGGCCTTTGTCCCTTGTGGAGAGAGAGAAAGGAGAGAGAGGGGGGCAGAGACAGACCAACAGAAAGGGGGACTACAAATGGTTTACTGAATTTGGCTATCAGCCAAATAAAACAACACAAAAAGCACATGAAAATGTACAATACTGCATGACAAACACAGACTATGGTAGACTTGTGTACTTGAATGTAAAATGAATGTGTGTGTTTGAGTGAGAGACAGAGACTGTGAATGAAAAAGCGAGAGCGAGAGAGAGAAAGAGAGAGAGAGAGAAAGAGAGAAGAGAGAGTGAGAGAATGTGTGTATGTGTGTGTGTGTGCATGCTGTATAAAAAAAAAAAACACCCACAAACCCTGTTAAAGCACCTGTCAGTTTTTAGTCATTGTGTAACAGCTCTGAATAGGATGAAAAAAAATATGTTGAACTGAACTGAACTGAACTGACCTGAACTGAATCACCTTGTTTGAAAAGGTGAAGTGGTACTGGCAAACATAAAATTTGACAAATGAGGGATCATAATTTGAAAAACAGAAACTACATAGTATATAACTGAATAACACAAACTGTAATGGTAAACGCAAAAATAGATGCATACAAACACAGAATACACTGATCAATCAATCTATGAAGGTAGTTTCTGGGCAACGCTGAACACAAAATTGCAAGCAAGGCCATACAGATATAATATATACTGAACACTAATCAACAGACAGTGATTCTTTCTCCCGCAACTGGCTGCAGCGCTCAGGTCCGCAACCTCTCCCAGCCTCTCTTGTTTTCGCATTGATCTCCTTCCTTCCCTACAATTCTAACCCATTGTTTTTTGTATTTTGTATTTGTATTTCTTTTTATCACAACAGATTTATCTGTGTGAAATTCGGGCTGCTCTCCCCAGGGAGAGCGCATCGCTATATACTACAGCGCCACCCATTTTTTTGTATTTTTCCTGCGTGCAGTTTTATTTGTTTTTCCTATTGACGTGGATTTTTCTACAGAATTTTGCCAGGAACAACCCTTTTGTTGCCGTGGGTTCTTTTACGTGCGCTAAGCGCGTGCTGTACACAGGACCTCGGTTTATCGTCTCATCCAAATGACTAGCGTCCAGACCACCACTCAAGGTCTAGTAGAGGGGGAGAAAATATCGGCGGCTGAGCCGTGATTCGAACCAGCGCGCTCAGATTCTCTCGCTTCCTAGGCGGACGCATTACCTCTAGGCCATCTCTCCAAGTCCCTCTCAGTCTTATTTCCACACCATCCACAGCCATGTCTGTATTTCTCTCTTACAACTGCCATTTGTGTAACAGTGTAAGTCTCTCTTATTTTCACAACGGCAACTCCCATCTCTGTAAGTGTGCTAAGCTTCTCTTATTCTCACATCATCTACTGCGTCTCTTCAAATCACTTTTATTTGTCACACCCTCAACTGCCACCTCTGTATTTCCCTCTTATGTTCACATCCTCATCAGCCATCTCTGCAAGTCTCTCTTATGTTCACACCCTCATCTGCCATCTCTGCAAGTCTCTCTTATTTTCACATCCTCATCAGCCATCTCTGCAAGTCTCTCTTATGTTCACACCCTCATCTGCCATCTCTGCAAGTCTCTCTTATTTTCACACCCTCATCTGCCATCTCTGCAAGACTCTCTTATGTTCACACCCTCATTCTCTCTCGCCTTGACTACTGTAACTCTTTATTGTCTGGTCTGCCTGCTTTATCCATTCAGCCCCTTCAGCGCATACAAAACTCTGCTGCCCGACTCGTCCTCAGAAAGAAAAGATCTGAGCACATCACTCCTCTTTTGCAACATCTCCACTGGCTCCCTGTCTCACACCAAATAAAGTACAAGATCAGCACTCTATGTTATAGATGCATTCACAAAACTGCCCCTTCCTATCTCTGCGGCTGCCTTCACCTCTACATTCCATCTCGCTCACTACGATCGGCCTCGGATCCACTCTGTTTACGCATACCCAGATTCAAACACTCGACTGTTGGCCGCCGTTCTTTCTCTGTTTCTGGACCTTGCCATTGGAATGAACTTCCTTTTTCGCTTCGTCAAGTCTCCACACTCAGCTCTTTCAAGTCTGGCCTTAAAACCCACCTCTTCCCAAAATAGCCTCCCTTGCCTGCCCTTCCTTGACTTTAGTTTCTACAGTATTAGAGTTATGCATGCGTGTGAATGACTGGTGCGAAAGCGCTTTGATTTGTCTCTGCACAAGATCCAGCGTTATATAAATACCATGATTATTATTATTATTATTATTAAGTGGTCCTTAACTTTTTGAGAACACTGTTAATTTTTCTTATCGGCATTTTGGGTTCAGTAGCTGTCACTGTCAAGACGAAGTCTCACTCTCTCCCCTGAGTTTTCCACAGCAGCATGTCTAGATTTCGCTCTGGATTTATTTTGTTTGTTTATTCATTTGATGAAATTTCATTATGTGTCAATATTGGCTTGCTTAGTTTATCTTTAAGACTGTTTACCGATTTTATTTTTATTCATTTATTTATTTATTTATTTATGTATTTTTTGTACAAGGTCTCGCGTGTACAATTTCACACGCACACAGACAGATAGACATGCAAACAGACAAACACATTCGACACGCATAGACACAGAGACACAGACGGGGGGCAGACACACACACACACACACACACACACACACACACACACACACACACACACACACACACACACACACCACAGAGAGAGAGAGAGAGAGAGAGAGAGAGAGATTTATAAGCAGTTGATACGCTTTTTATCCACCCAGCCCACAGAGAGAGAGAGAGAGAGACATCAAATCAAAACGCAATCAGAATGCACGCTCCTGCCCCCCCGCCCTCTCTCAGTCCACTTCCCCACCACCACCGTTTCACCATTCACCATTCACCAGATCCTATCCACCCAGTCTCCTCCCCTTCACCTTTCCCCTCTTTCCAACCCTTTCTTCCATTTCCCACAACACACACACACGCACACAAACGCACGTGCGCGCGCGCGCATATACGCACGCTCGCGCGCCGCGCAAACACATGTACACGCACACGCACGCACGCACGTACTCACACACATAGAGAGATACACAGACACTCACAGACACACAAACTCACAGAGACGTGGAAACACACAGCCACTCACAGATACAAGCACAGACACACACACACAGACACAAACACAGACACGCACGCACACACACACACACACACACACACACACACACACACACAGATACGCACGCGCATACACATACACACACACACACACACACACACACACATACACACTGTATACAGAGAGAGAGAGAGGACGAGAAATGTCAAATCAAACTGCAATCATATTTATTCCCCCCCCCCCCAACCCCCACTCCCCACTCTTTCATTGACTTTTTCTTTTTCTTTTCTTTTCTCTCTCTCTCTCTTTTTTTTTTTTTTTTTAATACGGACCCTACCCACACACTCTCTTTGTGATGGATGCTTATATAGATAACTACATAGAGCGGATCGGAGATGGGCCTTTTGGAAACGGGCCAACTGAACTGAATAAGAATTGATCATAATTACCATTACACGTTTCCCCATCAAAAGGTCGACCGCGCACGTGACTGACGTGATTATCAAATCCAACTGCGTAGCACTCTTGATTTGCTTATTGGATGAAGGATGTTTAAGTTTAGAGCAGTGGGTTTGTGTGTGTGTGTGTGTGTGTGTGTACGTGTACGTGTGTGTGTGTGTGTACGTGTGTGCGTGTGTGTGTCTGTGTGTCAGTGTGTGACTTTGATGGTTAATGTATTGTGTTGTATTGTATTGTATGGTGTTGTGTTGCAATATATTGTATTGTATTTGACTCCCCCCACCCCCAAACATATTTCTCTTTGGGAAAAAACTGAAAATCGTGCTGCTCTTCTAGGGGAGAGAGAGAGCACGTTGCCTCAGCGCAGCACTAGTTATAATTATATGATATGCTTCTTTCTCTACTTTGTGTCTGCAAATGTATTTTGTTTTCCTATGAAAATGGAAGTTTCCCAGGACAACCCATTTGCTGTCGTGGGCTCTTTTACGTTTGCTAAGTGTATTTTGCACACGGGACCTCGGTGTCTCATCTCATCCGTAAGGCTAGCATCCAAACCCGGCACAACTCAAGAACTAATGGACAGGTATGTTGGCAAAAATCAACAACAACAACAACAAACACGGTAGCTATCAGTATCAGTAGCTCAAGGAGGCGTCACTGCGTTCGGACAAATCCATATACGCTACACCACATCTGCCAAGCAGATGCCTGACCAGCAGAGTAACCCAACGCGCTTAGTCAGGCCTTGAGGACAAAAAAAGGGGGGGGGGGTACATAATAGATAAGCTTACACAAATAGATAAATAAATAAATAAATAAATAAATAATAACTATAATGTAAAAAAATAAAAAAATAATAATAACAATAATAAATAAATAAGATAACAATGATGATAAATAAGCGAATATATGTAAAACATGAAGACACACATTCACATATACACCCACACATGCATAACAGATATGCACCGAACATGCAGTTTCACACGCTAGCACCAGATGGAAGTCATCTTTCTGTGCTTGCTCAAGGAACACGAAGAGTGTTGAAGTGCTGAAGATCAGTGCTGAAATGAAATGTTGGGAGTTTCTCCTTCTTCCGCTCCCTTCCTGTCTTGTTCACCCCCCCACCCTCCTCTCTCTCTCTCTCTCTCTCTCTCTCTCTCTCTGTCAAATATATTGTTGTTATTGTTATTGTTGTCACAAGGACAGATTGGAAGACTGGGCGATGCCTAAAATCTTTATCCTTGTGTAATAAAGTTTTTGAATCTTGAATCT